>JAZBHA010000474.1:22406-60775 GCA_037464855.1 Iselma pallidipennis | reverse complement strand
CATTTGTCGCAAGATCAGTTAAGACAGTTAGGTACTTGGAGGGAAAGAAATTTGAATTTTTTGTTTTTCGAGATCATGTCCCAGTTTTTTACCAATAATATGTACATAAGTGATGTTGAAATTTGAAATCTCATATACGCACACCTTTTGGGATAGTAAATAATAATAATAATAATAATAATAATGAAAAAAATTGAATAAAACATCACTGGAATGCTGCGTCGAGCCATTACAACATCACTACAACTTTCGCTACAACTAGTAGAGATGGTTGGTGTTTTTTTTTTTAGAGGAAAACTAATTATAATTTTCCGTGTTGAAATTTTTACTATTGTCTGTTATTAATTATCTTTCTAGAGTTCTTATTTAATTTAGATGATGCCGTTGTCAACAGTTAACGGTATAGTCTTTATAATATAGAGACATGCAAAAGTATACAGGAGCTCGTTGTAATATTACAGTAATTATGTTGTGCAGTAATGGAAAAAGCTTTACATTTAGATAGAAGAACAGTAATTTTCTAACGAAATTTGTTAGAAATGAGTTTAGAGATATACCGTGGAATTCTAAAGAACGTCTTCATCTTCGTCTGCGTCTCCGTCTTCGTCATAGGACTTATAGTATTTCACCCCTTGTTAACCACGTTTTAACAGCATATATCTATCATTATTTCTATCTCTATCCTCTATGCTTATCTATTAAACTATTGTTTGAGTTTGTCAACTGTAAATGAGTGGAGAGAAGACTAAAAAGAAGACGAAGGTGAAGACTTGCTCAATTATCAAAAAAGTCATTGTCATGATGACAAAGACGGACACAGAGACGAAGACGTTCTTTAGAATTCCACGGATAGGTACAGGTTTTATTGAAAAAGAAATTTCGGCTTATTACCTATCCTACTTTATTAGATTTACTTTTGATTTTTGTTTCGTTATTGTTATTGTTCACTTGCAAATGCCTTGTTTTATTATACATTCAAACCGCCTCCTTTCTCCTATTGTTCTGGATGGCATTGAGAAAATTCTTTCATTATACATCAACCAGAAATCCTATCCTACGACAATGATTAAAACAGAAATATATACTTTAACTTAATTTTAATAAAAACTTTACAAGACAGATAATCAACTATAATGGAAAATTAATATTTCATCAGCATCAGTTAAAAAATTGTAGGATTCTTATAGGAATTACACAATGACACACTCCTTATAGAGAAAGAAACACAAATTAACCGTTATCGTTATTTTTCTCAACAATACTCACTAGGGTGGAAAATTAAACCAACACCAAAAAAAAAACAATTTTAATTTTCTGTATGTATTTATATTGATTTCAGGTGTAGGTATATACAGGAGGAGGCCTACGAAATAATTGGACACACCTTCTTCTTCCTCTTCTTCTTCAGTTTCTTCTTGTCCAAAGTCAGACTTTTCAATAGTAGTGTGTCGTTTGTGGCTAGAGACTGTTGTATATTGTTTATATTATATGTGCGTTGGTTAAGCGAGTTATGCAAGTTCTACGGTGGTACAGTGGGTTGTTTTAGTGTTTAAGTAATGGGGCCAATGGGGTCCTCATTTATGTGGGCTAATCTTGTCGCCAGTATTATTATTGCTATATTATGGATTGAGTCAATTCAAGCACATGTTGCACTCACTTTTCCACCAGCTAGAAAATATGATTTAGACTTTTTGGATAATTCACGTACACCAGCACCATGCGGTATGCCAAAAGGTAAATATATCTAGATTTGTATTAATTAATAACAATCATTTTTTAATTACTTTCAATATATTTATTGTAACTAAATAAGTAATGATGTCATTGCCATTAGATTAGAAATCATTAAAATCTGGCACTTGACATAACGCAACCTGAATAAAACTAAGAATTATTTGTCGGATTATTGGTGTAATTGTGTTACAAAAAGGTATTATATTTGTAATAACACTTGATGAATTTGAATGGAAACCTAGAAATTAGCACTTTTCCTAATTCTGTATGGTATTCCAATCAATGTTTATTTACATTGATATTTAGAATTTGTTGTGTGTTACAGTCAACTTTCTTTCAAATTCTATTAAATTTCTATTACGTAAACTTCCCGACATATTACCAGATCCATCGGTTTCAGTTATGTAAAAATCGATGACATTCCAAATCGTTTCGACTTTTCAACGATTTTTTACAGTTAACTAACAGACACGTGCTAGATAAGTATACTCGATTTCCCTTCCAGAGATCGCTTAAATTCAAACAAAATTTTCCACAAAAATAATTGATTATTATTGGAATTTAGTGATTTTTGTGGAGACTTTAATAGGTGATCAAGCGCGCGATCAACTAAGGAGTTGTTGCAATAGAAATTAAATTACTGGTAAATTACTTTTGAAAAATCGGCGTTAATTGGTCGATTTCTGACAGTTTTGATGAGAGATAAAAAAACAAGTCTGAAGGTCTCTAGAAAGGCATTAACAGAGCACCACAATAATCAACATTATAGTAATTACACGAATCGTGACTCCATTCACTATGATAAACCGTATTTAAACTGTAACTGTAGTATTTTTAAATTAATAATTAATAGGTTGTAATCAATTATCAATTTTACAAATGATAAAATATCAACAGTTTGTTTATTGATTATTCGTTTTGGGTGATCTTTTTCCAAACAAATTTTGAGTTCCTGGTTGACGTCTCTGAAGAACTCAACCAGTAGTGCATGACTTACGACATGATTCTATATCGAAACAAATTCAATGGTTGAATGATCATCTTTATAAACATAACTTTATAAGAAATATTAATGATATTGTTATAAATTTATGTTTATATTATTACATAGAAGAAGGTACATAGAGATGCTGTATTATACAAATGATTCACTAAAGGATTCAAGGCCGGTTACACTGCATGCCAACCTCTCTCAAGTGTTCAAGTGGGCGGTTGAATCTAATAAGAGCCGGATTCGAACCCACCTAATCATTAAGGAATTTCTAAATTTAATTAGAATCATGTGCCATCATCGTAAACATTAATACACACACGATAGAGAGAAGAAAAAAACAGAGAGCCTCAAGGACGCGCTAATTTTACTAATCATGTGAAAAAATGCTTGGTAAAAGACTTCCTCAAGTAAAATAACTGTCTTCTGGATACGTTCAGAAATCTCGGCACGTAATCTTTAGTCATTACACTCTAGTTCATGACCTTGTTATAAATTAATTCCAAAAATGAATGCAAGAGAAAGTTGGAATAAGAGCATAATATTCGTCTACAAAGATATGGGGTGTTGCAATTTAAGTTTTAACTCGTATAGGATTGACTTTTAAAGTTCAAAATCATGCATCTATAATAAATATAATGCACTCTAAACAAGTAAAGATATTTACGTTGAATAATACGCAATTGATGATTCTTATCTCGATCAAATCCCCAACTCTTCTATTCATGGTAATCACGTAGAGACTATTGCAATTCAAATTGGTCACAATCGGAAATCTTAATTTGTGATGGGAACATGTAACTATTGTGCATTCAATACAAACGATTAAATCCAAACAGAAAGAATAGCATTATTTTTGTTTTATTACAGGAAACATAAAAACATCCCTATTGAGTGGTAGTAAATTGAATGTTTCATGGCATTTGGGTTATCCACATAAAGTAAGCGTTTAATGTTGTAATACACGTAATTTAATTGATTTTATCTCTATGATTTTATGAATTTAGGGTGGTTTCAAAATTGATTTATTAGACGAACTTGAAAGGCCAGTTCTAGATTTAACGCCAACAATTCAAGGATCACAGTTCGTATCGAATGATGCGACGTAAGTTGACTTTTTTTCTTATCACCTAGAGGTCTATAGTAATGTCTTTTTGAAAATCAGGGCTCAAACTTTCCAAGTTCAATTACCGAACGATTTCACTTGTACAAATTGCACTTTAAGATTGATCAGACAAGCAATGGAATGGGGTCCGAATTATAAATTTTGGTCATGTGCTGATGTCGACATTAAAGCAAGTAAGTTAAATATTATCAGGTGCAGTTTAAACAAAGATGGGTGTTTTTTAAATGATCTACTGTTTAGAGAGAGATTTCCGGGAAACGTGCAACGGCCATGGACGTTATCTTTTAGGCCGATGTAAATGTGATCGACTCTACTATGGTACATTCTGTGAATCTCGTGATGAATGCTTAGAAGACAATGATTGTGGTACTTATGGGAAATGTATTGATATTAATGCAACAACAGCTCCTAGACGACAGTGTTACTGTCAGCTAGGTTATTTTGGACCGACTTGTAATAAACGTTCTCCAGTCAAATCAACTGATATTGATTTTGGTTTGTACAATGAACGGAAATTGAGTGACACATTCCGTTTGTATTGGAGGATTTTAAAAGAACATGGTGAAATCGAAGCTATTATGGTTGTTAATGGTACCAGTTATGCCGGTTTAGGTTGGCGGCCCAGATCTTTAACAAAACATTGCAAAAATTTCCCGGCTATTGGTCCACAAATTGTTGGAACAACAAGTCCTAATAGTACAGCAGAACCGGAACCAACTAGTGAACCAGAACCGAATAGTGAGCCTGAACCAACGGCTGAACCTAAATCAGAGCCTGAGCCTGAGCCGAAGACTGAGCCAGAACCTGAACCGACGACAACACAAAGACCGAAATATAGAAAATCGTTATATTCAAGGCGATCAGCATCGTCAACACCACCGGTACGAGTAGTTCCCAATGCTGATGTTGTGGAAACTAGCGTCTCCTTCCAAGTTAGCAAAAAACAAGGTACATTTTTTTACCATTTTCTAATTACATTCTATCTAAATATGAGTTTCATTGGTGTTGCAGGGAGAAGCAAACGAGAAACTGACGGACACGGTAAGAGAAAACTTGGTAATTTTTGAACATAATTTTGATTTTATTAATAACTATGATAACTAGAATAGAAAGCTGTAGTAGCACACATTTAAATTATAAAAATATATACATATGATTACCACTTAGAAGCCTTCTTAATAGAGTTATCTAACTAATTGATAGAAGTTATCACAGTTTGTTTTTGGCACATACTAATGGGTGGCTGGTCTGTTATTATATTGTAGAACCTGTAGCGGAACCTACTTCAGAACCAAATCAAGAGAAAGATGTAACAACGGAACCAACATCAGAACCTGAACCTACTGCTGAACCTAAATCAGAACCTGAACCCACTGCTGAACCTAAATCCGAACCTGAACCTACTGCTGAGCCTAAATCCGAACCGGAACCTACTGCTGAGCCTAAATCCGAACCTGAACCTACTGCTGAACCTAAATCCGAACCTGAACCTACTGCTGAGCCTAAATCTGAGCCTGAACCTACTGCCGAACCTAAATCAGAGCCTGAACCTACTTCCGAGCCTAAATCAGAGCCTGAACCTAAATCAGAACCTGAACCCAAATCAGAACCTGAACCTAATGCCGAGCCAAAATCAGAGCCCGAACCAGAACCTAAATCTGTTGCTACTAAAACTCATTCCAGTCTCCAAGTAGCAGCCAATGACAAAGCAGGTATGCAACAAATCAAAGTCATCATCAGTCATCATTAGATCAAAAGACATCTTCTTTGTTTATGTTATTTTGTTGATTTATTTATTAAATAGAGCACTGTAAAATATTTGCAAAACTATTTACGATTAGAATATTGTTTGTGTGGGCTTTAATCCATTTCATTTTCTACATTTTTTTTCCAATTAAATTTACAAACTGACTAACTAGAAAACTTTGTGCAGCAACCCTGAATCCATATACGCCACGGCACGATTTCAACCCAATGGATTGTACTGATATGATAATTGGTTCAGCAAGAGGTACAGCTAGTCGTATTGCTGATTATTATACACGTGATCGATCAACACCGAAAATGGACCAGTATTGGGGTGGTAAAAATGATTTAACAGCAGCAATGGGCTTTGAAAAAGATGGAATCACAACCATACTATTTAGAAAGAAATTACAAGCAAAAGAACCATCCGATCATAGTATTGAAGATGATTTAATGCATGTGATTTTTGCACAAGGCCAAGAACAAGGCAAATATGTCCACGTGCCGAAATCAGGTGTTGAAACATCCAAAGTTTCAGTTAAAGACTTCTATAAACCGGATGAATTGAAATATCATGGACATCAGAAACAACGCGGCGTTACAACAATCAACTTCTTCGGTAATTTGCCGATAGGAATTCTAAAAAGAATTCTAAATTAATTTTTACCATTCGTAGATGGAAAAGAGACAAGTTTAGGGGTAAATAGTGAAAATCCAAAGGGTGAAAAAGATGTTGAAGCTACTAAGAATGATGGTAAATCGACTGGTGGAACGGTTTCGAATAATTGTGGTGGAGAATATCGATATCCAAGAAACTGTAATTTTGAAAATCGCACATGTGAATATACAGCAAAATGGGAAGTGCCCAAACGGGGTGAGATTCGTTTTACCATCACTACCAGTCATACAGATACATGGACAGGAATCGCTTTCTCTAAGGACGAAAGAATGGTAAATATTCCACGAATTTTCCAAAGTAAATCAAATTTTATGCTTATTATTGTCATTTAAAGAGTCAAACTGATGCTATTTTGGGTTGGGTTGATAAAACCGGTCGACCATTCTTGATGGATACTTGGATTTCGGGATATAATCAACCATTTCTGGATAGTTCCCAAGATATTTATAATATGAGTGGCAAAACTGTTGATGGTATAACAACACTTTCATTTCTACGAAAACGTACATTGTACGATATGAAAGTAAGTGGTACAGTTTTTTTCTGGCGCAATGATAAATGATAAAAAAATAACGTCAATTTCAGGACTTATCGTTCGCCAATGATGGTTGTTTGTTCATGATGTTCCCAATTCGTGGCGGTGTATTCAATAGTGTTAATAAGAAAATTAGAAAACATGAAATCGTTCCGGTAATTTCACCGGAACGGATCTGTATTGATGAATGTGGAAGTGGTAAATTTTTTCCTTCCGTCCAAAAATAATAGAGTTGTTGATTGATTTGTTAAAATTTTAGATGATTCAGATATTGTAACAACAACGGAAACACCTGGTTTGGGTTACAATATTGCTATAAAAATCGTTGATTTAGGTGAAAACTTCCAAGCACCAGCACCTGGTTCATTGGCATATGAAGATCTTTCAAATTCGATCAGTGATAATTTAAAGCCTGCCTTCAATAAAATCCCAGGATATCGACGAATTATCGTAGAAGATCTTCGAGAGTAAGTTGAGGAATATTTGGGGAGTTTCCGGTTTATTAATTTTTGTTGTTGTTGTAGGGACGGTAATGACTTGGTGGCAAATATGAATTTACAATTAGATAAAACATTAGTTGAAAAGGGCCGTTCGTTATCTGATAGTCTGGAGTCCAGTGATGAACAAGTCCATAAAATTATTCAAGAGACTGTCGGTGCAGGTAAAGTCGGCAATTTGAAAGTTGATCCAAGCTATTTAGTATTCGAACCACAAAGTGGTGAGTTTCCTCCAAAAATCCTACTTTTATTCTATTCATGTCGGGTTTTTCCTTTTATTTTAGTTACTTCGAATTTAATACCAGGCGCTTCTTCATCCGAGGGCGATAACAGTTTCTTTAATCTATCCGAAGCGAAATTGTACATTGTTTTAGGATGTATAGCAGCTCTAGTACTAGTCGCTATTGTTCAAGCCAGTTGTACAATTTATAAAGCAGCTAGAAAAAGTTCGTCAAGTCATAAGGTAACATCACTGTGAGCACCCCCAAAGAGGGCAAGTAGGTTTATACTACATAACGTTTTTTGTTTAAAATGCTTGCTGCTTGAAAGCAGACAGGGGGTGTCAGTTGGCCGAACCAGAATTCCACAAACAGATAAAAAGCAAAACAAACACACGACTATTGTGGAAATCATAAAGACACTCTGGAGATTATAGCACTTTTTTTGATAAATTTCCAGAGAGTTTTTGGATTAGAGTTAGTTTTTTTTAAATTTCATTCAATTCTGCTTCATTCTTTGTTAATTTTCAGTAAGCATGACTAATATTTTTGTTGAAATTTCTTTAAAAATTTTTTTTGGCAAATATCTTATTCATGAAAAATGCTTTCCGGTAGCGGGTATACAGTGTGCAGCTCGATCCCATATATTACCAGGGTCAGTATCAAGGTCGCGAGACTATGCCCCACTGGGCAACGACCACCATCGATCGTTCTAGGCATTGGTAAAAAAGACATCATTCATATTCAGACTGGTCACTGCCTAGTGGGGTGAGTTTCTGATTGTCCATACTTTTAACCAACCCCCCTCACCCAAACACACATGCACATTTTAAAAAAAATATAAGCACATCCTGCATTTGCACCAGGTAGAAGGTAGTACCATGTCTAATCTAACACTTATTATTTCTATTCTGCAAGTCGTTTCTTAACGTTTCCCGAAACCATAGAAAAAATTTCTTCCAATTAGTGGGCTAGTTATTAATTTAAAAAATAATTAACAAGAAATTTTATTATGATTCTTGCCTTTTTGTAGGACCACCTGATTCCGAATTCAGCATGGAAAGATTATTCAGCAGCCAGTACAAATTATGCATTTGAAGCGTTCGATGATGACAAGAAAAATCATGCAAATGGTAAAGGACGCAGTGAAACATTACCACCGCCGAAAAGCAGTCATCGTATCCAACGACCACAAGGACGACCACCTAGTGTACCAACACAGAATCCTCAACCGAATTACGCCGATACAAGATCATTACAACGACCTCGCGGTACTGGAGGCGGCAATAGTAGCGGTTATCCTGGCAATTTGGAACGAAGTACATTCTCATTACCACGAACTGCATATGATCGTCCTAGACAACAACAACAACAACAACAACAACACCAACAACAACAACACGATATGCAACCGGACTTTTATTTCATGCCATCCCAACGGAAATATTCCGGTGAGGTGGTACGTGTCTATGTTGATTACAATAATCAACCGAAATGAAGACGATTCGAATGCAAACGTTAAAATTGACAAAAGCGATAAGAAATGCATCGAGTAACTTATTTTTGTACAAATGGCTAATTTATTATGGTTGGTAGTCATTTGTAGGGACAAAAAAAAAATTGTGTGTAATGCTGATTAATCTTTCAATGCGACCTCTTCTTTTTTTTTCTATTATTAACACAATACAACAACCAAAGTTACAATAGTTTTTAGTAAAAGGCATTCTTTTTCTTTTTTTAATTTCTTAAATTAATACAATACAAATCTGCTAAGTCAATTTTTTTTTTAATATAAACTGATTTACGTAAAAGCCAAATCGTGTAGTTCTTTTTTTTTTAAATAAAAATAATTATTATCAAATGAAATGAATGTTATCTATTTTTACGTTGTAAATACAAATAATATTTATATACAAATAATGAATTTAAACAATAAATAAATAATTTACAAGATTTTTTTCGTATTTATTCATACAATGCTCCTCTGGTTCGTAGTCATATTTTTGAAATTCACACCAGTTGGAAGCCTTGTAGGGCCTGTTTGCAGGGCCCAAAGCAAAGGCATGGCGCCCTTCAAACATGAGACCCAGGATGTAGTGCAGGGCTCGTCTAGGTGAGGACACAGGGTGGCTTAAATACCTACCTGTATAGATTTGATAAGATTTGGTTCACTGACAATTCATTCTTTAGGTTTCTGCTAACATATATACCTGAGCCCTTTCAGACGGCTCCAAAAGCAATCAGGACCTAGGAGCAGGAATATACGGTATGCGACCTAGGGCGAAGCAGAAATTTGCTCTTGTTACGCACACTATTATATTTCAGCTGTATTTCAGCTGTATGCACTGATAGCCTGCCTGTCGGAGATTCATGGTAGATCCTATAGAGACAGACGAATCCAAACTGTTCAAAACTGTCACGAAACACTGGAGAAACTCGGGGCTCGCGACAGGATTTCCAGATAGTTGGTCCCGGGACATTGTATAGTGGTTGGGAACGATGGCAAGAGAGGCATCGACAGAGAGCTTCTTATGGCCGAAACCGGCACTCGGGGTGGCCACCACCACAATAAAGTAGCTAACCAGTAAGTGGGCAAGCGAAGCCCACAAAAACTACTGGTTAGAATACCCGAAGGCGCGACAGGCAAGCAACTTTATAGAAGGTCCTTCCAGGAGGCTATCGAGACAGATTCTGTCACTAAACAGAACTGATGTAAAAAAAGTGGTAGGAATCCTAACGGGGCACTGCCACTTAAACAAGCACCTCACAATGCTGGAGGTCAGAGACGATCCCATATATAGAAAAGCCTCTTTCTGAGCTGAGACACCGCTGGTTTAGGTTGTTGTTCATCGAACCTCAGGAGGTACAGAGGCTATCCATTGAGGACATTTTGAGCTTTATTAAGGGCTCAGAACTGTAGGGAACTCTGAAAAATCGCGGCTTACAATGGACCACTGGAGTCTGGGGAGACGCAGCCCCGCCTAAACGTCTACATCTCTACATCTGAGCCCTTTAATAGGCAAAATAACATAGACACATGAAACTGAATCTAAAAATCTACCAACAAAAAAAAAACAGTACAATTAGCTCTAACTAGGTGTTGAAAAATATCTATAGAAATAGCAAAATATCACTTTATTTCAGTTTCATTTACCATAACAATTTGTACAGAAAAAAGAAAAATAAAATATTTGGTTTTTCGGTAATACATGAGTAAAATAAGTGATGTTTTAATATCTAGAATAATAATCGATCTAAGAGTGCATATACATGTGGCGATTTTTCCTCTCCCAACTTCGACCTCTCTCTTTCTCTAAAAAAAAAACCAAGAAGCTACCCTATCCTTTTCTTTTTCTCAGAAAAATCTCCCCATATATACGCACCCTAACCATAATATAGAAAATTTAAATATTGAGGTTGTAATATAATATAATATTGGGCAATAATCAACAAAAACAATATTCAATTAAAGACTTCAATCATGGCCTTTTTTATAATAAATTATTTGTTTTCAAACTATCAGATCTATCTACAAAGAAATAATTAACAAACATGTGAAATGCTTTAATTTGAATATTTTGTTTAATTATTACGTAAATGGTAGCACCTTAATTAGATTCTTAAAATAATATCACCGTACTTTTATCTGGTAACTAGTTATAACTAGCTTTACGAAATGTTTGCATTAAAAGATGAACAAAAAAAATGTCCGAAATAATTACCAAATATGGGCACAGTTTTGTTTAAATAAACACTGACCCTGCTGATATTTAAATCTAGTAATAAGGCACCAATTAAATATAATATAATAATAATAGTAGTAATAATAATAGTAATAATGTCATGATTACTTTCAAGTCTTTCTTCTTTAAACAAGAGTTGCACAGAGGCAACATATAATTATATACAACATAAATTTTATTTACTTACTTTATCTACTTATTCGTTTTAGATTGATTATTATTAGGCTATTGGTATTCGCCGATTGATTGGTACCGTTTCAGGGTCAAGTAATTCATCATCACCAGATAACAAAATATCACTTTCTGAACTCTGTCGTTTTGTAAATTTCGCTTTTTGTCTTAATGTGCGATATTTAATTTTAACACGATGCAATAATGTATCTTCAACACTATCACGACGTTCATGTTTTGAATGATCCTTATACATTAAGAAATTATCAGTTACCCAAAACATTAACATCTAGAAAACAACCAGAATCAAGGATAATAAATAATAATTAACGAAAATATTTACAACTTACATTTATAAAGAATGGTATTATTAACATAACAAAAGCCAGTTCAACTTTAGGATTATCGAATGGTGATAAGATGAAATCCTTAACATTCTCCCAAAAGTCTAGTTGCATGAATAGTGTTATTGATATTTTAACAATTGCCATCAAGGCAACATAAAGAAAACATTGAGTTAACCAAGCGTAACTTGAAGGTGGTTTTCCTGTAATTACACCAGAAAAAAATTTCAATAATAAATTGTGGCCTTAGTTTTTATCGAAATATTACCATATTCTCCGAAATTGATAGCTTCCCAACCCTTCTTCCTAGACAAATATTGACACAATCTAATCCCTATAAATATTATCAAAAGACCTAATGACGAATCTAGTAAAAAGTTTATCAAATACCTAAAATAAACAAAACTCATTATACAATTGTTTGTGGTTGGTTTTATAAAATCTACCAGGTACAAGGATCTCCGGTATATTGTTCAGCTAACCATACATTAGCCAAATGTATTGCCATCGCACCCATTCCTTGTTTCGAAGTATCATAAAACCAAATCAACCAAGATCGACGACGGGTTCGTGGTTCACAGAAACGTTTCCCTACAAATCAATAATATACCAATAACAATAAATCGATCGAAATATTTACATACCAATAAGACACGTAAATGCTAAACATGCTAATAGGACTTGTAGAAACCATCCAAACATGTCAGTAAGTGCATCTTTACTGCAATGCAATCCACCACTAGTGGTTGTTGTAATTGTTAATTGTTCTTGTGTTGAATTCATTGTAAAACTTTTATTTTATTAATTTCTACCTACTAGAATATTTTATCACCATTATTCGATGTATATTTTATAAAACAGACAATGTGGCACAGAAATTTTAATCTAAATTATATCTAAAGTGCATCATCTATTTGACAAACATAAACTGTCAAATTTTTTTGGTTATCTTTGATTGTCAAATGACGTCATCGGGAATTATGGAAGTGGTTACAGTACACCAAAAAAAATAACCTGGTTACGTTCAAAAATTCTGGTAGTAATATGACGTCAGAGACTATAGTTTGTTGACCAATGATCGATGTAGAAATAGAGAATTAGTATCAATGAGGCAGTACATTGGCTGATTTATATTGCCATCTTGTTCTATATATGTCGTTTGTTATAACAAACTTTCACATCTGAGGTCACCTACCCTGAATTTTTGAATGCATCCCATGTTGACCTTTTTAACAGGGCCGGCGTTGGAGTATTTGCCCCCGCTCGGATGTTGGCGTCCTCGAATGTTAGCACCTTGCTTGCCTCACTTGCCGTGTTAAGCGGGCTACATGCACTCTGATTTGGGCAACCTGACAAGACGGCTGACGGAATCAGATGTTACGTACACACGGCTGACATAGAACCTGATATCCAGATTGAATTGTCGAGAATAACGTATCTATAAAAAAATATAATATCATTGCTTGATTTTGTCAAGTCATCAGGCCATCCGACAATACCTGATTAAAAAATACAACAGTTTTGCCAGGCAGCAACTCTACACACGACTTGAATTCCATCTAATCTGGTCAAATCGACTTGATAACCTGACTAAATCAGAACGTGTGTAGGCCGCTTTAGACCGCATCTGCTTTTCAAATATTCATCCTATTAATAATATCAATAAATAACAAATAAACTTTAATGTGCTTAGAATCAGAATACAATTCATGGTATTTTTTTTCTGTAAGATAGAAAAAAGATTTGAATTTTATAGCTAAATTTAAATTTGCCGCTCTTGAATTTGTTGTCACGGCCGTAACTCCAACCACATCCTTTCCGCGACAGCCATCTCTTCAGGCTGTGGGTTCTTTGAAGATTTTTCTAAATCTTTAATCATCGGCGGCTTTAAGCCGAATTTTATTAGAAAAATTGTAATTTATCATTAAATATGCCACCAAAATTCGATCCTAACGAAGTTAAACTCGGTAATTGCTTATAAAATTCTTATTCGATAATTAATCGTGTCTTAACCTTAAATCATAAATTACATATTTTCCAATTTGTTTTAGTTTATTTAAGATGTGTTGGTGGAGAAGTTGGTGCAACATCATCGTTAGCCCCAAAAATTGGTCCTTTAGGTTTGGTAAGTTAGTTTCTATGAAATAATTTTAGTAATTGTTGATTTTTTAATTTCTAACCTCACTTTTTTTCTTCAACATGTTTATAGTCTCCGAAAAAAGTCGGTGATGATATTGCTAAAGGTACTGCTGATTGGAAAGGCTTGAAAATTACCGTACAATTAAAAATTCAAAATCGTCAAGCTACAATATCTGTTGTACCATCAGCTGCTTCATTGATTATTAAAGCTTTAAAAGAGCCACCAAGAGACAGAAAGAAGCAGAAAAACAGTAAGTAAATGTTTTATTGTAGTTTTGTTGTTATCAGAAAAAATGCAGATTGATAGAAGGACTAATTTGTTTATAAGTCAATTTGGTTAAATTCTATCAAACCTGCAAGATTAATTTCGATTGCTAATTTGCAACTCATACTTACGGACTACTAAGTGTGATACTACAGCAACCAACAATTTTTTAATAATTTCCTATGAATTCCTGTAATATTTAACAATTTTTGTTCTTTTTTTCCAGTTAAACATAGTGGTAATATTAGTCTTGATGATGTAATCAGTATTGCAAGACAAATGCGACCACGATCAATGGCAAAAACCTTAACAGGTACTGTTAAAGAAGTTTTAGGTACAGCCCAATCAGTAGGTTGTACAATTGATGGTAAACCACCACATGATGTAATTGATGAAGTTAATGATGGTTCGGTTGAAATACCAGAAGATTAAATTTTATACAAATAAACGTTTCTAATAAGGATTTTAAAGTGTATTATCATTATTATTATTTTTCAACTTAATCTGTCCACGTTACAAGTACATTAATGCCTTTTTCCAATAAATCATTTTGACCATTTCGTCGTACGATTTGACCGGTTTGTCCACATACGGTTAAATTTGGGAGGTTAGTGACACCGTATATTATCCTTAATTCTCTAAAATGTTAAAAAATTTAAGGAACTATTATGGTTTCAAAGGGCGATAATGAATTTACACTGCTAAACCTTCATTTTCAAAAGGAACTGCATACCAGTTACCGTGATTTTTGAAATACGATAAAAACGAATCGTAATCGGTGTCGGATGAAACGTAGACCACTTCGAAGCCCAAATTGCGTTGCAAATTCTCCTTTTATGATACAAAAAAGTTAAAAATCTTATCGTTTTTCCAGTAATACGTACTTGGTATACATTCTTTAATATTTCTAGGACTTGTGCACAATTTGAGGATTTGCACCACAAGGCGCCAAAGAAAAATATTACGGTTTTGTCTTTCAATACATTATCAGCCGATACTAATTGTTCGGATTTATTTAATAACTTTTTACCGTTCAAAAACTCCATCAATATTGAATAAGTTCGCGGTTGAATTTTAAATTTCGCTCAAATTTATGACATACACGTCTACCATCCTCAAAAATGGAAAGTCCCTAGTGATCCCAAATTTACAGGATTTCTCTTGAAAACAACGAAATTGTTGCAAACAAAAATTCAAATAGACGTCTAGTCATTTATTTCAAAGCTCGTGTTCGTCAAAAAGCTTCAATAAATTATTAGATCAATGCACAAGTGATGTTGGTTTGGAACCACTGCTTTAATTTAGTGTGATTTAGTTTTTACGATTGGTACTTGTGATGGTAACATGTGGTAAGGTCCGCTTAGAGGAAGTTATGGTGGTTCGTGTTTTGTTGTGCCCAATTGAATTTTTATTGTTGTCTTCGTAAATAGAGATTTTTAATAAATCAAAAAGGTAATATTTGACTAGAAAATGGATGATGAGGCTGAAACATATAAATTGTGGCGAATTCGCAAAACTGTAATGCAAGTAAGTTGACATAACCTCAAATTTCTTCGAACAAATTTTCAAAAATCTTGAATTTTTTTCAGTTATGCCACGATCGTGGCTATTTAGTAACACAAGATGAATTGGATCAAACTCTGGACCAATTTAAAGAACAATTTGGTGATAAACCAAGGTAAATCTTTTTCGTAAAAAATAGCTTTTAGGTTAACACAAATTGCACAAAAATTGTCTTTTTAACAGTGAAAAACGACCATCACGCAATGATTTAACAGTATTAGTTGCACATAATGATGATCCAACTGATCAGATGTTTGTATTCTTTCCTGATGAACCAAAAATTGGTATAAAAACCATAAAAACATATTGTCAACGTATGCAAGATGAGAATATACATCGTGCTATAATTGTTGTCCAACAAGGCATGACACCATCAGCTAAACAGTCATTAGTTGATATGGCACCGAAATATATTTTAGAACAATTTCTTGAATCTGAATTGTTAATTAATATAACGGAACATGAATTAGTACCGGAACATGTGGTGATGACGCCCGAAGAAAAACAAGAATTATTAACTAGATAGTGAGATTTTTCTAGGAATTTAGTTGGAAATTTATTTTTATTTCTGTGATTTTTTGTTTTACAGTAAATTAAAGGAGAATATGTTAATGAGGATACAAGCTGGTGATCCTGTTGCTAGATATTTTGGTCTAAAGAGAGGACAGGTGAGTGTTGTTTTTTTTCCTTTAATGAATCATTAATATTCCATCGAGTAGTAATGAGACTTGTACATTGTTGTAATCAAATTATTCTTAAGAAAAACGTTTGTATGGTTTGCATTTAAGATGAGTTGTTTTTATAGTTTTTCCTAACAAAGTAGTATTATTCATTAATATTGATAAGGCTTAATTCCTCTTCG
This sequence comes from Iselma pallidipennis, assembly GCA_037464855.1. Taxonomy (NCBI): domain Eukaryota; kingdom Metazoa; phylum Arthropoda; class Insecta; order Coleoptera; family Meloidae; genus Iselma; species Iselma pallidipennis. The sequence continues at coordinate 44,162 of JAZBHA010000474.1, read as the reverse complement.
ATACTGGTATTTTAATTAATTTTCTCCTCCTTTTTTTTAAACCTTTTTACATAAGAACTAAATTAAATAAACTAGAATATATTAGGTATTTACAATTATTATCATATTTAAATTAGGTTCTAATTAGTCATTAGTGGTTGGTTGTTATTTTCGTAATTATCACGTATATGTATATTATTTAGTAGTTGGTTGAACTAGCTTGACGGTTTTAAGTGTTTGTATATTTTTAAAATGCAATTAAAACAACAACAACAACAAAAAAATGTTGGCGACATGCGGGTCATAATGCAAATAAATTATACACTTCTTGCGTATTATGTTCCAGGTGGTTAAAATCATTCGTCCATCAGAAACTGCCGGACGTTACATTTCCTACAGGCTTGTCTGTTAAAAATTGTTTGTTCCTCATTTAAATATCAACGGAATACATATTACCGTTTGTTGTATGGACTAACATACAATCGATTTGATTACTTTAAATACAATTAATAAATAAGTAAGATGTTCTATAAATAAATGTTGAAAAATTCGAAAAAAAAATGAAAATTTTTGTTCTCCCATTGCCTGTCCATTTATTATTACTCCTTTTGCATTTTAAGTAGGCAGATATTGGGTACGATTATGGGATGACAGCAAAAAGGGCTGGAGGGTATCGGCAAATTTTCAAGGCAGTCGATAGAGAAGACATGATAACGAAGCTAGTCTATTTTTTTTTATCTCAGATGTCCCAGTGAAAACCATCCATAATTTATTTAATAACAGAGATACAGGCAGACCCCGCTTAACTCTAGCCCGTTAACTTTGTAGACTGAACAGCAGTTCTGTTTTGTTGAACGCTCCTGGGAGTCAACTGGGGTCTGTTTCTGCACATATCTACGACACTCACAGTTGGTTTTACCAAGGTGACTTAAAGTCTGCATTAGTTGTGATTTTTCCAAGTTGCTTGCTCTGACTTGAGCTTTTTCTACTTAATATCGATTTTTAACCCACTTTGATGAAACCGGTTATTATATAATACTACTACTACTACTTGGATGTTGATATGTGATTTCTAGATTTGTCAAATTATAAAAAAACTTGATTGCTCCCAGTGGCGTAGCGAAGCTATGGTCCTTGTGCCACCGGACATAGGCGCAATTTGAATGAAGGCTCCAGGAAGAGAATAAAATGCGGTGCATTCAAATAAGTTGTAAACACGCATTTTCAGTAGCGATCAAAAGCCAAAAGAAAGGGGAGATTCGAGGTTTGAAGCCCCTGTTATACCAGTTACGGAGGCGCATTTTAGATTTCTCGCTAATATTTGTCTCTACACTTCTGATTATTAGTGCTTAACTGCTAATTTATACGAATGATGATGTACTGGACAAGGATCGAGGATTTTTGCAAAAAAGTCGTTTTGTAAAAGTTGACAGCATAATATACCAAATTGGCGCAACTTAAATTATCCAAATAAGCTGGATGAAAATTGTCTTGAATAGTAACGACTACAAACTCATTCTGAGAATACAAAATCTATAAAGACATCAGAAGAAAAAAAGTAGCCAATTTCAGTAAGGTAAAGACTAAAATAAACATAAGACACTTGTGATTATTTAGCTACCGTCTGGATTGGTTCTTGAGCGTCATATATATTTTTGGATAGAATTCTCCCTAGTTCTCTGCGTTCAATTCGCTTTTTCATTGATTAACTATTAAATAACGTTTGCATAATTCGGTACGGGCGGTCCGAGAGGATGACGACTACGGGTGGCGGTGGTGGTGGTGGTAGTAGCGGTAGTGGCAGTGGTGTTGGTGTATATCTTTGCTTTGGAATATTGATCCTGTGCCCCGGCATTGGTAGCGGTAGCGGTGGTGGCGGCAGCATGAATGTCATTCTCATGCAAGTATTGCCAATCAATGCGGGCGGACGCAATTACGCGAGTTCGACGATTGGCCGTCGTCCGCCGCCACTGAAGAATTTTTCTACATATGTATGTGTCTGTGCGTGTGTTTGTATGGATTCGTGTATGTGGGTTGTATGAGTGCCCTGTAAATTTCGACAACTAATCACTTACGATAATTTTGATAACACTTTTTCTAGAAGGGAGATAATAAGATTGCTTTTTATTTTTAAGTAAAGCTTTTCGTAATAATTATATTTTCTGTTGGTTGCGTAAGTTCTTAACCATTTCTGAAAAATATTAAAAGCTACGGGAATTTTAAAAAAAGTAGGTTAATATTGATTTTAATTGAGTCACATGTTATTACAACAGTGACTTTTAACTGAAATCTGCCATACTAGGTAGTTATCAGCTGTTAAGCCGTACTCTGATAGCTATTTTTTACGTCTGTTTATTGGAATCGGTTCGACTGTATCGTGCGTCATCTGATCTGTGATAATTATAGACCAAAATTTTCTATACCTAATCGGCATCGGTTTTTTTTGAAGAGCCACATTTTATAGTGATAGGTAAGGACTGTTGGTGGAGTGTGGGAGAGAGGTCGTGTACCTGCCGGCGCCGCTGACGGGCGTCTATTTTTTGTGAGGTCAGTGTGCTGCGGGCCCATGTGTGGCCCCCTTCCTCTTGACTGGCGCCCCCTGCACCTTGCGCCATGTGGCTGACATAAACAAACGACATTACGCACGCGGGGGTCGAATCAGCTGTGTATTAAAGATGGGGTTGGCGCGCATGTGCGTCCCATCAAATTCTTCCCCCACTATACGTTCGGTCTCTGTTTTTTGATGATCCGCCGCCTCTCCTTCAATAGTGGCGAATCCGAAGTTCTCCTCTCTCAGTCAGTGAGAGTGTGTTGTTGATGGCGGTGGCCAGGCGGTTGTGCTGCTCCCAAGCGGCCAGCGGCGGGGGGCCTTTGTTAAGGGAGCCGGGGCCGCGCACCCCCGACTCGCTGCTCGACATCACCGCCAAAATTGTCGCCGAAAATATACCATTTCAACGGATTGAAGAACGTTATGACCGTATACCGGAGCCGGTTCAAAGACGTATCATTTTCTGGTCGTTTCCACGAAATGAACGCGATATTTGTATGTACTCTTCGTTGTCGCGTGTGCCACCAGTGAATGCCGGGGGTGAACCCCAAAATTTATCATTTTGCAAAGGATTAAAACTATTAGAAACCGGATGTGTGGATAGCGTACTACAAGTTGGTAAGTTCAATGTAGGATTATGTTATTACCTTACCTTGTGTATATTTATTATATCAGGTTTCTTATCTTGAGAGATTATAAAGCTTTTACTTGAAGATTCTCTTCAAGTTCTCTGGATTTATCACTCGCTAAATAAATTGTTAAAGGACGATGAATCCATCGATCATCTCCAACCATACACTAATTCAATTCTCCTCAATTTATAAATTTCCCACAAACCCCATTCATCCATCAAATATAGTAATAAAAAATTAATTAAAATTGGTATTAACATGACGCAAATTGAATAATCACCAATATTAAAAAAAAATAATAACAATCCAATAATTCACATACGTACCTAAAAATAAAACAGTTTCAATTTGTCCAAATCCGTATTTAACAAAAACAAAAAAAAACATTCTTCACCAGTCAAATTCAACCCCTATACCATATCAGCTTCTTTAACCACACACATGGTCAAAATTTTTCCAGCCCTCATCGCCAATAAATTTCACTCATTTAATCCAAGACAGTTGTTTAAAATGCAAATTTAAAAGTCGGTGATATTTTTCTGTGGGGGGGTTAGTTTTATTTAGAAATGGCCATATAGAGAGAATGATAGATTGAGAGAAGACCCCTATCATATCTATAAGTAGTCAATACGGACCGTGATACTAGCAGTTCCTAAAACGTTGGGTCTTTCTCTCATTCTGAAATAAACAAGTGGTTTGATGACGGTCCTTGGGTACCTTTTTTTCGTGTAGAGATATACCATCGTGTTCGCTCCACATGCACCTATATAGAACACTTTCAGGTTTTTTTTGTGTGTGTGTGTGCATAGTGTTGTGTATATTATGCACCAAGAAGTCCAGATGCACCTATAAATCATTGTCAAAATGTAATTCAATACTATTACGGTATGGTGTTTTTTTCGTCGTCGTTCTTGAAAACTTTAAAGAAATATATGTACCTATAGACAGTGTTTTGTGTCCGTTCATCATTCAACTTTCTTTTGAAAAACTAATTAAACTTAAATATATACGGAAATTTCATCAAAGTTTTCTTTTCCGAAACAGCTTGGCAGGTCGTAAAATGCCAATTCCAAATACTTTATCTGAAAGAATCTTTAGAATTTTGTTGATTTCCAATCGTGTATTTCTTTCTATAAAATTGTTCGTTCAAACGAAAATCTTTTACAAGTTCTTATATACTTCGTATACCTGGTTCGTAATTGTCTCGTCCTTTAAATAATGACCCTACTGTATACAATTTTGTTTAAATAATATGTATACTTTGAGGAAGTGTCCTGTCGTTTCATAGAATTCTATGATTCAAGGGGAATTTCTATTTTATTGTCTTTTTCACCCGTCCCTTTTTTCAACAATATTTGTTTCTGACGAATTTGCCTCAATTGTTAGATATGTTTCTCGTAATTTGACGTTATCACAGTATTCGATCTATCGATTGTCGGAATAATAAAACAAATATTTGTTAAATGTGTTGACTTTACCTTTTTAAGCATTTTTTTGTGATTGCAGTTGAGTAGAATTGGTTTTACATAACCGATCTCTCTATGATGCTTTTTTTTTTTAATAAATTACAGTAAGACTTTTAATTGTGTAGGTGTTAAGTTTGACCGCAAGACCTGTCTGTTGTCACACAGAGAAAGACACTCCTAAAAATTCACCAAAAACTCTACTACATTCCTGGCCAATTTCCTCTTTCTCTCTCCTCTGTCGTATATATATTTGGCTGTTAATAGATCTCTTGCGTAAAATAGTGATAGAATGCCGGAACTGACTATGTCTGAAAGAATTTCAATCTTATTCAAATTAATAACATACGAGGAATATTGGTAAAAGTTTTTGTGTTTCTTTTTTCCGTATTAGATATAGGGTAGGGTATATTTGAAAATTGTGCAAAATAGATATTTTTTGGAGGATGTTTTTAGATCGGCTTGTATGGTGGTCATAAAGCAGTCATTTGTAATATAGGCTCCCGACCTAAGGTATAATATGTGTATACTAGTGTGTGTGTGTGTGTTGTTATGTGAATGTATGTGAGACTCTCTCTTTCTTTGTTCCCCATTTTGAATCATTCAAGCAGACTTTGAGAATGCAGGCAGGCAGGCAAACAGGCATACCACAGACGTCTGCACCCGGTTTGCATTCAATCTGTTTTTGGCCTCTAATTCGAACAAAGATAGAAGATTAATGATAGAAGAACTTTTTTCGATTATTTTCACCAGTTTTCATGAAAATACAATCAATTTTAATGAAACTTTTTAAACAGAATTGACAAGTGTACAGGGGATGTTTTTCTCTCCCAATTGTTCCCTCTCTTATATAACAAAAAACAAGTATAGCTTCCTCTTTATTGGTTGAGAGAGAGAGAGGGGATGAAGTTAGTAGAGAAAAATCTCTACTAAACGTGTATTTGTGTGTATTACTATATGTTAAACGTCATTGGGTGTGTATGTTTATGTGTAACTGTATAAATGTGTGTGTGTCATTTTTGTAGTATGGGTGGGAATTAAGACGGGAAATACATAGTATATGTGTGCGTGTGTGTACACATGTGAGAGAATTCCATGAGTGTATTTGTGACGTAGCTCAACAGCTGATCAATTCCAAATAGTAAAACTTCAATGAGTAATAGTAAAAATGGAATATTGGTGGCAGTTTCCCCCCTCGCCCCCTAATCTAGTTTCTCATCATCAGTGTCCTCAATTAGTTATCTTGAATTATCTGTACACACATGTTAGGAATATCTCAAGTTGTCTTTTAAAAATATAAATATTAATGTTTTTTTTGCTCATCTAGATTGACAACAAAAACAATTTTTACGACTATATTGTATTTGTTTCTCTATAAAAATTGACGTATTTTCTGTTTATCAATTGCGAAAACTTTTCTAATTGATTTAAGTCAATTAACAATTTTTCTTTCTTTCTTTTTGTCTTGAATTACTATTAATAGTACAAATTAAGGTGTGTTTATTATTTGGTTAATGAAATTGTTTATGTTTTCCTGTACTATCTTACTATGTCTGTATACGTTATTAATATTTGTTGTATTATGTATGATCAAGATAAAAATCAGACAACTTTTACAGGCTAAATAAACGTTAACAAATAATAAACTTCATTATTTATTTAAATATTATTCAATCCAATATTTGAGTCAATTTTTGGTTTTACTAATATTCAAAGAATGTCTCCCCAATCTTCATTTATTTCTTGATAGATTTTTTTGTTTTTTGTTTTATAAGTCAGTATTAACAAATGTAAAATATGTTTATTTAGAAATTGTAGTTTGTAATTATTATCATTGAATTTCGCCATTAATTTACAAATAATACACATGCACTTGCGTTACTAGTATTATTATTTTACGTACTATTTCCTCCAAGTCTGTTCGTTGTGATTTGTTGTTTTAAATTGATTAAAGATGTTTTTCTACAAGTGTACTTATAGAAATACAAAAAAAAATTACAACAGAGATATGTTAAATAAATATAAATTGCTGCATTTGTTCATGAAGATAAATACAGAGTCAATTACACAGACGTATAATGAAAGTAAATTTACAATTACTTTAGAGTTCTTGTAGTAAAAAAATAGTATATTGAACAAGTTTCATAAGGCATGAGTTTGTCGCACGTGTCCAAATTTAGAAAACGGGCCCCAAAGCGGCGAGTTTTCCAAAGAACAAGTGCAACGACGGCCGTATGAAAGGAGTTGTTTACTAATTTTTATTAGTGTCACACTTTTTACACGAATAGGTAGTGTAATAATAAAGCCGCGCCATTGAGATTATGTTGATCAGTGTGACCAATCTTAAAAGATAACATTTTCTGTATCAACGACTTTATTATAAACGCGAAATAAAAAAATTTAATTGTATGGATATATTTTAAAATTCCTCTCAAAACGAGTTGTTGAATTGCGTTATTATTTCAATTAAAAAAAAAATTGCAGTTTGATAATTATTGAAGTTGAAAGGTTATCTTTGTTAGTTGTAAAAACCAGAAATTGAATACGTATGAATGTAACTTATTTTCTTGAGACACACACGAAAAAAAACGAATCTTTTAAATGTCAGAATTATAGTATAATAAAGACAATTAAATTATAGACACGTGGAATAATTTATTGTTAACATTCAAGTCTAAAATATACAATTTACACTGTTAACTAATTTTCATTAACATTAATTTTCCTATTCGGATGACGTTATTACACTTTTGTATGGTAGAAAAAATATATAATAATCATTTAAAATTCTAATTCACATAGCTGGAACAGGTGTAGTTCTAGTTAGTTTTAATAATAAAACAGTGAATTATAATTTCTCTACAGATTCATTATTGTTCTGTAAACATCTTGCTATTAAAAAAAATTACTTTTATTTTCATCGATTGTGCTTCTATTGTCGTGTTACTGTTAGGCGAAAGTCAATAATTTCTTATTGCCATTGAAATAAGTAGCCAGATTTCAAAAAAAAATCAGTTACTGCTCTATTTATAATAAAATTGGAGAGGATATAATTTTCCTAGTAGGTATCAAAGAATTTATATTGAAATTTTATTTCAAATAGATACAATTTTTATAACCGCCCCCTTTGGCAGCAAGACAAGATACATTATTGATTGGAATAAATTGAAATATGTTGTGATTTTTTTTTGTTCCATAATTGATAATCATATTTTATATTTGTGTATACATATATCTATATTTATATATGTATGTGTTAGTTTGATTTATTATCATCGTGACGGTTTCTTAATTAAAATCGGACTGCGGGGCCAAATGTTTCTGAAACATTTGAACAGCTGTATTTGAATCTAATAATCGATACAATACTTTATATTTTAAAATGATAATCCTTCATATATTATTAAATAGAAGAAAAAAAGAAACACATGAGGGGTTGGTTTTTTCTTCTTGGGTTTTAGAGGAGTGCGTGAAATTTTCATATCAACCGCCCCCCGACATATATTAAAAAAAAAAACAACAACCAAATCGACTAAACGTTTTTAGACAAAGAGAACGAGTTTTATTTATAAATTGGCTTCGTAACCGGTAATTTTTAGTCATTCTTTGTAATTTATATCAACGGTTTGGATCTTGTATTGATTATATACAGTTTTTTTTTTGTTTTGTTTTTGGGTGGGTTTGTCTAATATTATTTATGTTGTACAGGACTAGATTATCTTTTTAGAGTTTTGTAAGTTTGCCAAAACTTATTGTTTATAATGCAACATAAAGAAAAAAATTGCTCTAGCAGCAGTATTCTCCCCCTATTATACTATTTTCGATTTTATTGCAGTTGCATTGAAGAATAGAAGCGGAAAATTATCGTCATCATCGCGTCTCTCCTTGTACAAATACTCCAGTTTAAGATCACCCCTGCTGTTCAATTCTAACAATTATTTTTTGGTTGCTATGAAAACTTTTGAATTCTCTCTCAACAATTTCCAATCTTCTATACCTATAGGTACTATACGTATATATTATAGTTATAAGAATAGGAACAGATGTGCCCTTTCGACAACTTGACAAAAGACCTCTACTAGAATTCCTTCTTCCACACTGTTTCCCAGAAAATCTATTTTTCATAATCATAATTATACGTGTTCGTTATAAATATGTATATAGTTCATTATAAAATCTCTTTTTACGAATAAATTAGTAATAGAAATTTGTTATGATGAAGTCTAGTTTTTTACAGCTAGATATTTTCTCATATTTTGGTTTTTAAAATTTCACAGTTAATAGTCAACGATGGTCCCAAACAAATACACACATCTGTGAAAAACAAGTTTTCCATTCGACTGGTCAATCTATTACTCCAAAACAACATATATTGATTAATTCTTTATTATTGTTATTAACGGTATTTAGATTTATTATTATTATTATGTGCAGAATTGTTTATATTATTTTGGGTTTTAGAATTTTCCTTTTACTCATGTTTTCTCTTTAAAAAACTGTAGAAATAGGAATATTTTAGGTATTTACTGTAAACCTGGGTGTGTTATGTTCGTACGACTTATCATTGCAAACACAGGTGAATTATAGGAAAATTAATTATAAACATTAATGATCTAATGTTTATAATGAATACCATCCTCATCAATATTATCACAGATGGTAATGGTGATGACAGTGATGGGATTATTCTTGGTTGCCAATTCTCACTGTGTTGCCGATGAAATTCTAATTTTATCAAAGAAATTGGTTTTATGTGAATTTAATAAGTATGTTTAAGGGTAAAAAATTTGGCAAATTGTCTAGCAACAGTACCGTATTTCTGAATTTCCAGAGAATCTTAATCTTCATCACCAAAATCCAGTCTAAATTATCTAAAATCTACTCGTATGCTTGGAAATACAAAGAAATAACCATATATTTCCATTTTGTTTGCATATATTAAAGTTATCAAGTTATTTCTTTATGTTGTACTTACCTACATGTATGAATAATGTTTTGATAAATCTTGACTGCACTTCATTCCATGTATGCGCATCTAAAATATACAGATCGTGACTAGTAATTACGTTGTTTAAACATGCCTACATATGTATAATAATAATAACAAAAAAAAAAAATAATTGATTTATGTATACAGGCAGAAGCAAGATTAACACAAAAATTATTGCTTAAAACATATTGAAAAATTGCCAGGAAAATCTGTACGAGTCATTCTGAATCAATAGTGTTGATGACGACGACGAACGGTTTTTTTTCTCTCCAGATTTTCTTTTTTTTTTTGGTATTAAATTTGGTCACGCTAATATCAAATAATCTAATTGATCAAATAATACAAACTGCATGTCAGTCTAGTTTTTAAGGTTTGTTAAAAAATACATAACTCTCCCTTACGAATCATTTCCCATTAAAATATTCGTTTACTAATTATTTAGTGGTCACCGGGTAAGAGATAGTAGGATACATTTTTCATTCTACTAATATTGTATTCTGTTAGAACGTTAATTGAAAGGTTTATTCAAGTATATACCTAAAGAATTGTAGTGGTGCTTTTTTCCCTACTACTGCGTAACTATTAATTAATTAATTTCAATTTATTAATTATTAACAGAAATCTTCATTTATAAATATAGGTGAAATTTTTTCGTCCAAAATAACTAAAAAAGCGAACATAATGATTTAGATGGAAGGATAAATCTTGCCTCCCACCTGTTCCCTTCTCTGTCCAAAATAGAGAAACAGGACAGCTTCTTTATTTTTAGAGAGAAAGGGCAGGTTTTAAAAATCTCTCCGTGTATGTGTGTTAGGAGAAAAATATTACCCAACAATTTCTTTTTTCAAAATTAATTCAATTTTTACATGTCTAAAGCACGCTTGTGGCAATTTCGTTATTCTTGTTGGTTCGTTTCGTACTACCAACATCCATTTAAATTCACACTATATTGATTTTATTATTAAAAATTTAATCCGTAATTTGTCAAGTAGGGCGTAAAATTGCTGACTTTACACAGTACAGGAGGAAAAAAATGGTAATAAATTATAATCTTATGTTCAAAAAACAATAATTTGGTCGATAAAAAGTTTTAAAAATCGGATTTTGTAAAAAGTTATTTTATAAAAATCTTGCTAGAAAATAGAGACAAAAACTACTTATAAAAGATTATTATTACCAGACACATTTAGCGTTAATAACTAGTTTTAAAAGCAGATCATGTCCTTGTTTATGTTGGAAATAAAGTCGAAGCTTTATACTAGAGGCCTTTAACTAACAAAAACTTAAACATAAAATCTGAAATATTGTTCGTATAGTATAATATCCAGGAACGTGACTTACGCCATTATACTATAAACTATATAAAATAGAAAATTTTGCCACATAATAGTAATAGCATGTCCTATAAAGGATTTTACTTGTTTTCATAAAATTTTCAAGTAATTACACGAAACACTGTATTTTGTTTAACCTTATTTGTTCTTTTAATTATCTTCGTAAATATGGTTTTTGTTTTCATAATTATAAACTTATTGCAAATTTACAATTATCCACAATTGTTTATTATAAATGTCAGTAATTTACCTTGCTGATCAAACATATTGAAACTATCAATAATTGCCCATTGATTCGTTATTGTTTTATAGAATGAGTTTGTGAATATTTCATTAAATAAAATATACCTAAGCAATTTAATTTGTGCCGGTGTAGTAAATTTTCATTTTATTATTAGAAAATCTTGAAAGTTTTTAATTAAACCGTTATGTGTAGGTATATTTTTTAATTTTACTAGGTAGGTAATAAGTTGATGAATAACACGAAAATAAATTAATATTATGTGATTTAAGTTGCGTGCTAGAATGTGAGCTTTATTCAGGAAAAGCCTTAAATGTTTCCTTTATTTGTGTCGTTGGTAAATGGGCCAATAAATCTACCTGGAAAAGTGTAAACAATGTATTCAAATTTTCTTTTGTAAAAATTATACAATGTTTTATTGTTATTATTATTATTATTTTGTTTGAATATTATGCAACCGTAAGGTAATGATTCGTAAAATCAGATGACAACTTAATTTTCTATTTGTATTGTTATGTTGTACCTATATTGTTTAAAATTTATTTCCAATGATTGTCGGAAATACTTTTTTTTCAACCAATATTTAAATAATAACAGCCTAATGTTATATCTTGATATCCTCGTTGTTGTTGTTGTTGTTGTTGAAATCCTCGCTTAAATCTTCTAGTCAAGATTAACCAATTGAATTGGTCGAGATCTGGAAATAAACTAGATCGGCACACGATGGTAGATTTGTTACAAAATCCCTATATCTAGGAATGGACTGTTCAGGGGAGTTGATTCCATTGCCGCCACCATCACCACTATACTACCGCCGCCGTCAGCACAACCACCACAACGAAAACTGCCATCACCACCACCACCGCCATCGGGTTTTATTGCATAGGGTAGTTGCTGTATAATCCCAATCTCTCCCTACGTCTCTCTACTAAAACACCAAGGGCGCTCACCCTTCTCTCTGACTCATGCCATCATCAAACATATATCTAGTGGATTTTCTCAGACTTTAGTCAAATGACTCGAGACAATGGCGACAAAATGACGTTTTTACCACCAACTTATTACCATTCCAAGGTTTATGGGTATGATCGTCGTGTACATATAGTAGGTACCTATTATTAAAGTTGAGAGATAAACATACACATATGGGGGCAGAAAAGCTTTGATTCGAACAGTCTGTTCCGTTTTAATTGCTAAGTTTAATTCAGTCGGTGGTTGTATGTCGAAGAAAGAAAATCAGAGAGAGATAGAACAAACAGCTTACGGTAATCTTGAATTAAGGGCGCCATATATATGACGGTATCAGTTTCTCTAGTCTTGAAACGAACCCTCCAGCTATCATTATGCAACGCACTAGTTCTAGGAGGGACCGAAAACAGACGCTGATTATCCATAAGGATTGATTATTCCCAAGAGGTTTCTTAATGCTGATACATATATACTATATGGATATAATAGATACGATCAATAATTTCCCAAGAGTCTTTTTTTAAAATAAAAATTAGTTATAGTCTTTTGTTTCTCTTCTTCTTCATTTTTTTGTTGTTGTTGTTTAAACACAGAGAACGAAACCGCCACAATTATGTTTGGATCTAATTCAGGTCTTGGACATCAACCCTCGGAAACTATCTAACCTGTACCCCCTATTTATCGTCAATCCCATATCTCAAATGTAAAAATCTACACGTGATCTAAATAGACCAAAAACGATATACGAATATTCTCTCCCTTTTTTCTTTTCTTGTAAAAAATTACAGTGGGTAAGATTAGATTGCGACATAATAATATTAATCTTAACCATCCTGAAGGCATTGTTTGATCGTTTCCGGTGAATTAAAGACCTACTAGAATAGAAAAAAAAAATTCCACGACGTAGATAAAAATTTAAATGGAAAATAAAATAGAGTAAGAGAAAATGAGAAAAGGAAAACAAGAAGAAATTTTGTCCAACTTTTTCGAAATTCAGTCTATAATTCAGTAGCAGTTGTTGTTGTTGTTAGTGCTGTTAATGTTGTTGATCTAGCTTCAGGGCCCAGTCGGAATTGGAAGATGGAATTAGTCGAATGGTACCCCCTAAGGGTTTATCCAAACATATATTCATAACGATTATTATTATAATATATGGTAAAGCTACCTATAAAAACTTGAAATTAATTGCTTTGAAAAATCGGTTGGAAATCTTGCATGCTTTTTCTAACCGATTCTGAGATTTTTCCTTTTTCTTTCGCACAGTTTTTATTTAGCAATTGATCCTAAATAGGTATAAATTTAACTTCAATACTCCAGTACTTGCTAGATATTGGCTATTTCTTTAGCTATGTAGGTCCAAATATTTGGGAGACCCATATTTTGCCAACGAAGACGTTATCATGTTGACAAATTTATGGTGTTTTGCAAAATTGGTAACATTTTCTGGGTCGCATATTGTGAAATAATTTTATAACTAAAGTGGCACTTTTATAAATTAGGACTTATTTACATATCATTAGGTATATTGAGCTAGAAATCTATCGATTCAGATTTCGTTTGATTGTTCCAAATAGTCATTGATTTTTTTTGGAAACATTTTAATAAAGTAATATATTACTTTGATAAATGTTGAAAGATTTCAATTTTGTTAAATATATCGAGTTTTATCTAGAAACTGCCCTAGAAACGTTGCAGTAATTCACTGTAACTGCTCGAAGACAGGATAACAAATCAATGTTTAGGTAACTAAACGTAACCTTTCAAGTACCCAATGTGAATTCACTCAATTTTACTTATAGAGAGAAATTGAATTTACTGTGCAATGAATGACTATAGCAATAAGAAATACACATATGCCGGGCAATCAAGATTTAATCAGAAGGGAACAAATATAGTCGATCATTATAACTATTTACACACAATTGTCTCAAAACATTGAAAATACTCAATAATTCCTGTTAAATTTAGTAATCAGTATTGTTTATTTGGAAAAAATTAACATTAAAATTGAACAATCTAACAATGTAGGTATAGTTAGTAGTGTGATTAAATTCAATTCTTGATTTCATATTCATGGAGTCCTCATGTAATTTTTTGGCATTTTCCCGTGAACTAAAACAATGAATCATTATTAGTCTATTGTTTCTATCATCCATTATTATTACCATCATGGAATGAATACGATACTACTATACATACGTATAACATAAAGTTTTCAATGGTCTCTCATGTTGTAAAAATGAAATGAATAACTTGACTTGCAAATTATAGAATAGTGCGTGTTCGAGTATGTGTGATCAGATGAATACCAAAAATACAATAAAACAACAGTCAAAAAAGAAAACAATACAACAATTTTAGTGAATTTAAGTTGTTTTCCTTTATAAAGAGGTCATGATACTTTTAATTGTTATAGTGAAGATACTAAAATAATTAAAAAACAACTAACTAGTATATATTTCTTCTCTGCTTATGATCAAATTACCTTCTTGATGGTACCCAATTGTTGTTGTCACGGTGGCGGTGACAGTATCATTTAAGACTTTTCTCTACCTATAAAAGAAAAATAATTAACAAAATTATTTATTTCAATGGTTTCTGTTGGGTTTCGTTATTATCATCACTAATACTATACAACCACCACCGGAAACCAGCCATTATGGTAGTTGGGTACGCTTCGGCGCCCTCTGCTGTTGTTTTGCCACGAGCTATCAAATTGCTTTTCTGATTACGTAGAGAAGGGAACAGACTATAGTCCGGTTCCGAAACGTTGCACCCTAATGAGAATTTGGCCACTGTATACGCATACGTAGGTAAAAATACAAAAAAAAAAACGACACACGATGAAAAAGACTAACTTCTGATTGAGTTAATAGATTTAACTGTTCCTTATATGACGACGAGTCCTGAAATTGTGTAGATTTCATTTCCGGCTTTATCAATTTGTCTACAAGTGAAGTGCAAAACGAAAACATGACTGATTCCTCCCGAGATTACGACTTCAGTAATGATTTATAGGGACGATCGTCGTTCTCTGTCTGTTCCTTGATACAAGAGTAGTAATAGTAGTTGGTTCAACGGCAATGTCCCAGGAATATACGAGTAGTCCTGCTTCGAAAAAGAGAGGAAGCAAGAACGAGAGAAATTCTAGAAGGAGAAACGATATCTTTTGGTCGGAATACATTGAGGTCTCCACTTGTGGATTCCCTCCATCATACACCATACCACTGTTACCGCCACCGCTACCGTAAAACGTCCCTTATCCCACTACTGTTACCCTTGTCGTCCTAGTCGTCATCAGCATCATCATCCCCTCATTCCCCAGTTTTGTCTCGGTTTAGTTACCTGTTTATCCCAGTCCCATCGAAACTCTCTTTCTCATCCACCCTTCCAAGGTTGTTTCAATTCACCCTTCTTCTTGTTCGTCACATTTCGTTCCTGCTTTTGGATTCAAGATTAATTAATTACTACGATTGTCGCTCGGCAATTGGAGGGATGATTCGATTGCCGGCCCTCCGGATATCATCATTCTGTCATCGGCCTTGTCATCACCTTGTAGCACTTGTTTGGTTTTTTTTTCATGTCGTTCATTTCTCTACCTATCGGTTTCGAAATTCCCTTGAAACATTGTTGGAGGTCTATACAGAAGACTGGTGTGTCTGTGTGTGTGTACATATATATGTATGTTTCCCCTCCATTCTGGCACGTGCCTGACGACATCACGCGTGCCACCGCCTAAGCTCGGAACTTCCTGCTCTGGTTGTTGTTTTTCCTTTTCAAATCTAGTAGAAGACAATTGATTTCGATTTTTTTCAAATATTATATTAGCGACATTTAGATTAAAGGAAAAAGAAAGATATAAGTATAATTGAAAAACAATCGGATTTTGATTTAAAACCCAAAAAAAATGCACAATAATTTGTTAAAAGTCGCAACCATTTGTGCAGGTAATTTAAAGCAATCACCGGAATCAACCAAGCGAAATACCTTTCTTGAAACAAAAGCTTTGTTTATTCCATTTTCATAATTGATGTTATCTTTTTTTTATTTCTTTAGACGAAAAAATGTATTAGTTGAAGATATCTAAAAGGCGAGACCATTGTTTCTGTTTAAGAAGTCACATTCATTGTCAGATTTCTTTTGAGAGAAAATGGGAAAAAACGTAATTTAGAATTCATTCATAAAAGTATGAAATATGTTTTACGAAATTGTGCCAAAAAAACTAATTATCATTATGGAACTGAATCATTTTACTTAATAATGGGTGACTAATAAGTGATAATATTAGGAAAAAAGAAAAACAACACAAGTTTAAAGTTTTTAATCAGTATTTTGATAAAATATTTGATTTTATTAAATAAATTCTTCAGAGGTGTTTTCCAGTTCGTTTCCTCAGTTTTTTCAAGAACGATGATGTTGTTATTAAATTTTCTAAAAGAAAATTCCTATCCGTCATATCCAAATTGAATTTATTTTGTTACAAGTTCAATAACTTCCACCTACAAAAAGAAAACAATTTTATATCTTTTCTTTTAATACAATCTACTAAAATAAAGGAAAAACCATAAACGTGGCTAAAGCTTTTTAAAAAATTTTTCTCGTATCGTTGGATATAATCAAAATTTCAAAACAACAACGACAGGAACACCAACAACAACAACAACAGCAACAACAAGAACAAGAATATATGATACTATAGGTATATCTATAGTGTTGAGTATAAAAAAAAGGAGAGAGTAATGTTGATGGTTCAACAACCGAAATTCTTGTCCGGTATGTCGAAAAGTCATTAGCATTGATGGTGATTCTTTTCGGAAGACACACCTGTATTGGTCAGAATCATGTTATTAATACATATCTGGCTCTTGTAAAATATTTCATTTGATTTAATCAATTTATATTTATTAAAACCTAACTTGAAATACGCCTAATAAAGGTGTAATTATAATTATAATTCTGACACTACAAAAAAATAACATAAATATTTCGTGTTCTTCATGTTCATGTTCATATTATTAGTTCTCTTTTTTTATCAGATATGAAATTTATCATTTCTAGAAAAGACCGAACTGCAGTAGATCACGAAAATTGGTAGTTTTGATTAAATTCAAAGATATGATGAACTATAAATCTATTCTGATGTCATATACTTCATCCTCTGCCCCTTTGACGAGAAAACAAATATTCTTATTGTTATCTTTGTTAACAATAAGTAATGATGATCACCTGTCATATAATGACACATAATTCAATAATTCGCGTACTCGAAAAGGGATGTTTTTTTTTGTGTGTTTCTGTGTGTTGTGTAGAAAATTATTAATATTGTAAATTCCCTTAGGGATCTATTTGGCAACTGTTTCAACTTAAAACAACATCGTTAAAATCATCATTTACTCGTCATCATTAACGTTATCTCTAGTCAACATAATAAGTCAATACAATTATTATATTAACCCTGCGGTGAACCTCTCCCGGATCTAGCTCATTATACTTTATGTACGTGGATGTTTATGAGTTAATTAAATTGATCATATTTTTAACCATTAAAATATTAGGAATTTATGATAGGAACCTATTAAAAATACACACAATAGAGCTAGTTTTTAATTTTAAAAATGAATCAAGGGTCGATGATTTCTAATTTTTATAAAACTCAAAATCAGAGCTCCTTTACAACAAAAAACTAGAGGGTAACATTGTGATAATATTACCAAATATAGACCCATTAAATATATATGTAGGTACATATTAAGCCCTTCGTTCAATCGACCCTCGATTATTTTTATTAACTTCTAAAAATTCCGGAACTGTTTAAAATTTCACTACCATATAACAATTTTAATACTGTAACAGTAGCCGTTAAAGTCATCCAGTAACCACCTTTTTTTGTCCAGTTTTAATTTTAAACTACAGCAATTCATATTACAGATATTCCAGATATTTCTATTCAGTTTTTTGATAAGAAATTTTACAGATACAATCTAAAATTTTTGAATTTTTCAAATGATTCAGTACAGTTCTTGTTTTAATTTAAATTGAGAGGATACAGCAATAATCGTTGTGATTACTGATACTGACTTGTCTCCAGCAATCCAGGAAACAGTCTCATGCCTGTAAATATATTGAATAATTTTGAAATAAAAGACTTTTTTGAGGCGCCAGGAAATGGTTTGAAAAGAGACAGGTCTCTATAATAATGATGATGATCAAACAGGGAGGAAAAACTGCCAATGTTCCGTTTGATATCCGTTATCATTGATATTGATAATATACTAGTCAAGTATTTAATCGTATTAATCACATTACGATCTACCTATAGTTGTTTTTGTGTTATTTTTTTCAATTTTCAATTAATTGGAAAACGACTTATTGTTGAAAAGAAGCAGACAATGAAACAAAACAGACAAGACATAAACAATACTTGAAAGTCCTGCAAAAGTTCTTAAGTTTTTCAGTTGTATGGCAAATTAAATTCCAAATATCTCTAATTAAATCCGAAACTCAAAAGGGATAGGGACAATAGTGAGAGATATTTATGTATGAACCTGAATGTGACAATCTATTGTGAATATGGGGTACCCTTTATATACCTACTCTAGAATATGAGAGAGATAGATAGAGAAAGCTTTAGTTGAAAACTACTAAATTATGAGTACACACGGATCTGTTTTTGCATAGAAAGGGGGCAACTGGCTTTATAATTCAAATTTTGAATAATAATAAGAACTCTCAACTGCACATACATACGTAAACTAACAGAGAAAAATTTATTAGAAGAGAAAAAAATACACCTATAGGGAAATTAAGGAGAGAAATAGAGATATGTTTGCATTGTAATGCTATTTCAATTTTGGTTTTGTAGTAGTAGTGGTAGTTTATATAGAAAGAGGGTGGGTTGTCGACTTGAATAACGAATGCGACCTAAAGTGCAATAGCGGCGAGAACAAACACTTCATTTAAATTGCAAGCAACCACGGTTCTTGCTAATATTATTCGACAGGGCTCAGCATTACTACCGCCACCGCCACCACCACCACCATCACCGTTAACACAGTCATCATCAACGTCAAAGAATTTACATTTCGCTGATAAGGATAAATTTTTAAAAACTAGAACGTATGCTCTCCGTACACAATGTATCGAATGTGAAAAGAATTTGGGAGGGTAAAAGGGGAAACTTTCCTCTCTCTTTCTAAAAATAAAGAGGCAGGTGTATATTCTCGCACTGTTCCACTCTTTCAAAGGAGAGAAGAAAAATTAATTTTCCCACTATTGATAATACTTTGTTCGAGTAATATAGAATAGATAAACTGTTAAAATATTGTATATATTTTATCAGTGATATTGATCTAATTCGATTCATCAACCCTTACATATATTTAGAATGTGATAATGCCACCCTACCCTATTGCAAATTTTATAGCGTAAATGGATACAAATATAGTAGGGGGTGAAAAAGCTCCGATTCAAGCTTTTACCATTGAAGTAATAAAAATTAGATAGTTTTTGTTTTTCTTAATCATATCAATCTAGACACCGAAATTATGAAATTAAAGATAATAAATTGTGAAAATTCTTTTAATTTCATAAAAGATTAATAATAAAATCAAGCTATTCCTTTTTGCCTTTTAATTCAATAATTCATCGTGTATGACTCTATGGGGACCGACCTGCACTTGCATATCAGCATCCGCGTCCGCTGCCACCGCCGCCGTCGTCGTCGTCGTCATCGTCAGATGAAAGAATTGAATTATCAGTTCAATGACCCTGATGTGATATAGGGGAGCCCTTTCTCTATTATCCTCTGTTGTTTTTACGTTAAGTGTCCTTCTATTGTTTGTTGTGTGTATATGTACAGAGTTTGTTAAAAATACCCCACATGTTTCTCTATCCTTGTTACAGGTTTCCTACTATAGTAACTCGAATTCCTATTTTCTCTCCCCTGTTTCGTATATATATGTTTTTTTTCTATTGCATAATTGATATGGATGACAATTAAATAAATAACCAGCTAAAGAATTGTATGCTTTTTTAAAAAAAAAAAACCTGGGACCAGTGAATACTTTCAAATGTAAATGGAAAAATTTGCATTCCTATGAAAAATTTTCTCTATTAAAATAAAAAACGTAACTCAGAATATGTATGTTGCAATTATATTCATTTGAATAATATTTTTTCCTTGATTTTCTAATTTATTCTTGACTTGTTTTTATTAATATCATAATTTTTTCTATCTTATTCCAGGTGAGTTTCTTTTTCAACAAATTAATGAGGTGATGTTTTCGTATTGCTACAGGGTGAGCTGTTTTTTTTTGTTTGTTTTTCGTGCTGTTGTTAATCTAAAAATTTAAATTTTAAATTTATTTTGCCAAAATTTATTCTTATTGTTAAGGCAATTTCACAGATTTATCAAAAGATTTTTATTAGAGAACAGACGAAAAAGTGTCCATTATACAATCGGCCGTCCATAAAACCACCACCATCACCATTGCTGTATGTAATTTAGAATAGATGGTCGGTAGATTGCCGCCATTGGCTGCCACCAGCTTACGTGCGGCATAAGCGCGTTTAGTGCGATCGATGCGTGGCTATGTGCCTGCTATTGCCGCCGCCGCCTGCCACCTCCAGTCACTCTTCTCTTTTACCATCATCATCTACTATTGAAACAACAATATGCAAGTGGTGGAAAAAAAGGAGAAACGGTTACAGAAAATTGATGTTGGTGGTGGTGGCGGTAACGATGTCGACGATGGTAGTAGTAATAGTAGTGGTGGTGGTTGTATCTTGGGAAAGGTTTCAACGTCAATTTAGAACGGTTTCTTTTGGTATACGAAACGAGAGATCAACAACGCGAGGGTGGTGTGGTTTTATAGCAGGAAGGCGGCGCAATTCCCAAATTGTCGCTTATCCGCCTACCGTCCTTTTTTCTATTTTCCAAGCGGCTCGACGCCTTCATTGTTATCTCACAAGTTTCAATATTGAAAACAATCTATCGCATTTTTTTCCACATTTTTTTTTTCTTCAATTGGTCAGTATTTGATTCTATACGGGTTATTAAATTGTTAACCTGTCAAGATGATGTTACTATCCGTTTTATCCCGTTCAGATTTCGTCGACAGGATAGAAAATGTGTTGCGAGATTTTACTGTTATGTTCCGGTTGTCCTTTTTCATACCGTAATTCTGTTCCACCCTCACTTCTACATCAGTGTAGTAGATATATCGTGTTTCTTTTTCTTTATATCAACAGATTTTTGTAAATAAGTATATGTTGCGATTTTCAGTGAGGATCTTCTTGCTTCTTTTTAGCCTTGTTGCTCTCTACAAAAACCAGAGTGGAGGGTTTATTCCTTATATATAAGTGATTTTACCTGTGAAGTATACACAGCTGCAGGTCTTTATCTGTTTTCCTTTTATACGTTGCCCTTGTATTGGATTTCTTTTGTAAAAAAGAGGGGGATGAATTGAAACAGGACGGTCGAATGAAAAATTACAATTTTTATTATAGCCGACCTCGTTTTATTCGTATTTCATCTTTTTCATATCTTTCAAATTTCGTCGTATAGTCGATAATTATCTAACCTTTGGTGAACAAAAAAAA
>JAZBHA010000474.1:0-22365 GCA_037464855.1 Iselma pallidipennis | reverse complement strand
CAAACCGCATCCAAAACTTCTGGAAAATTCTCAATAAATATTTTATTGTAAAAACATGTACAGTTTTTTTGTGTTTTTTTTTTGAGAAAGTCTCAAAGTTCTATTTTTTCTTTCTGGTTTTGTTGTTCTGGTGCCAACTGTTATTATTTGAAAACTAACTTGGCGATGGGTTGATGTGATAAAATCATAATTTAAAACATGGGACGTGCACATGTTGAGGTCAGTACAAGAGGAACGGGGTCGCCTTATTTATGGGTCCCCCGCTAAACAGAAAGACCCAGGGAGAGATGGTTTTAAACTAACATACACACACACATATACCATGCAGATGTGAATAGTAAATCAGACTTATCATATAAAAACACAATAGTTTTGACTATCTCGCCCAATTCTATACGGATGAAAGTCATTGCACTATCCATAATCCTATTGTCTCCAAATTTGTTCCCTTGATAATTATTTTTGTTTTCATCTAGTTAATTTTTTTTATATAGAAAAAATAGGGGTTGAGTTGCTTTTAGTTTTAAAATTTAGATTTATCGCATTACAGTCCATTTATCATCATAAAATTAGGACAAAAAAGATCTTGGGAGGATGTTTATTTGTTATTTTTTAAATTATTTAGTGGAAAAAGTTCAATTTTCGGTTAGTGATTACTTTCTCCTCATTACCCAATTCTGTCTAAATTATATTTCAGTTATGAAAATTATCAATATTCTAACTAATAAAAATTATAATTTATATAAAAGTTAACCAAACCCAAAAAATAACTATGTTAGTGAAAATTTAATAAAACATAATAGAACATAACAACAACAACAAAAAAAAAGCAACATTACATTCACTAAAACATTTAAAACATATTTCACGTTTTCCAGTTGGTTATCTGCATGATATATTTTAATTATTTTACACATAAATGTCACTGGACTGTACACATATTACATTTATGGATGGGAATATGGCTGGGTTCTGTCCTGGTTTGTCCACAAAAAAGAAAAAATAGCTCACAAGAAATTTTGTTATAGATGAAAAATTTAACTAAAACGGAAAAAAGAACCAAAACAATGCGGAATTTGAACAATTGTTGAAACTGTTGTTAAAGGTGTGAGAGCAGAAAAAGAACGTTCGTTGTTGAAAGTGAAAATCAACATCACAAGTTTTGGTTAACCGCAATTTTTCGTCAATTTCAGTTTGAAATTATTGAAAATTGCTTCTCGTTAATTGTTTTATATTGATATTGTTTGTGTGTGTTTGTGTTTTTTATTGGTGAAATCTGAACAATTTTTGTTCCGTGTAAATATAAAAATCTATACGAAATTAGTGAGGAAAGAAAAAAAACACGAACTTCTATCATTCAAATTTTATTAAGTTTATTCCCTTTGTATAAGAAAGTTATTAATGAAAGAAAATTGTGTGACTTTCTAACTTGAAATTGTAGGTATATTTTGGGATATTAATCTGTATATGGATTTTTTTTGTTAATAATAGAGAAATAATCAATAAATTACTAAACTCTCGCTCCCTAATTCAAGTATTCTTGTCTAACTAATTCTGCTGGGGGTGCTTTTTAAAAATTTTAGAAAAATAATAATAGGGTAGATTGGAAAATATTATCATTAAAATTTTAGATTCACTATAGAATAACATTCATGTTTTCTCATCAAATAGACTGGCAAATAAAATACGGTAAAAATTTTTTTTAAGGGGGCATAATTCTTTAGGATATGTTGGTATACGAGTCATAAACCTTAACTAGATCTATAGTCGATAAAAACATACGTACCTACATACACCATATGCCTGATATACATATAATTTAAAACCAGTATAACAGTAGAAAATTGTATATTTATAAAATGTAAATTTATTTTCCAAAGAAAAAAGTAGGAAATTGAGGAAAAATTTAAAACTAATTTTACGCAATAAACGATCAACATTCTATGGATATCCTGTATACTAATAAATTAATTGTAAAAGTTAATTAAAATTTATGTTGGATTGGGAAACCTTTTATGTCAAAAATAAATAAATATTGGAAGAAGCTATTGGGAGGTACCTATGTACATGTCCGTTGTTCTATAAACTTGAATAATTCTGTAGTAAATGTAAAAAGAATTATAAATCATGCAAAATCGTATTATAATTATGTTAATTTTCTAACGATTGAAAATGACTCCTACTGAATATTGCAATCAATATTATGTTGATTTATTCAACAAAATCTATCGTCAAAAATTACATACAAACTAGTTATTATTGTTGCAGGATCAATATTTTAGATTAAATATAAATTTAAAATAATTAGACCAATTAGATTATATTTAAATATTTAAAATTAAACTCGATAGTTATAAGGAATAACTACCCCTATCTGTAAATAATACATTTGTTTGTTATAAATAAATTCTGATTTTATCATACTGGAACAAACAACTACCAGCACAAGAAATTCAAGTTTCTATTGAAAAAATATTGTGATAAATAATAATAAGAGTGTTTTTTTTGTGTTACTTTATTATATTTACGTTATACAGGTTTTATAGATTTGCATTTCAACAGATAAACTATAATAATATTTATTATCATGTAGAATCTGAAAAAGAACAGAATGGGGAATATTTACATTGAAAATGAAATTAAAAAAAGGACCGAAAATTCCAACTGGTGTTTTTGTGAAATGTACTGTGCGAACAAAAAAAGTGTTACAGTTATTACAATTAGGTTGGCAGTATTGTTAATATTTCTTGGGATTATCGTGTTCGCGGTGGTGTTTGAGTTTCACGAACAATCTCAAAAATCCAGAGCAAATTTCAAATTGTTCAGTTCAAGTTACATTTGGTAATTATGGGTGAAATTGAGGCTGTAATAGATTCAAAATTACTTATTTGTATTTAAAAAGATTATTATAGATTTATACACAAACAGGTGGTGAAATTTCAAACATGAGATTGTCTGAGGTTATCCCTCAAACGGGCCAAAGAGAGTTATATAATGTTGGTGACGGTGGTGGTAGTAGTAGTAATGGTGGTGGTGGTAGTGGTGGTGGTGGCGGTAAGGCAAGGTTTTCCTAGCGAAAAACGTAGGAGAGCTACTGAAACGGTCAAATGCCAGGATTCACTAAAGAGAATATGAAGGGAACGCCTGTAACCGATTAGAGCAGACAGTGAACACACAGGGGTGTTTTAAAGGGGATATACTGACATATTGTACTGCGAGGGTTGATCGTATAGAAAGGAATCATATTTCCCCTTTAAATACCTCTAATTATAAACTCGGGTGTTAATAGCAGGTCAATTCCGTATTTAGCGCCGTCATTGTGTCAACCTACATATATATATATAGATGTAACACAGGTGGTGTGGGGGGGTAATTACAAAATCTTATTGTTTTTAGTATTTATCTATTTATCTTTATTTTTGTTATTATTATTATTATTATTATTATTCTTTTGAAATTGTTTTAAGTGCTTTTTTTCTAAAATTACATTTCATGTTAAAAATTAAAATAAACCACAAAACAATTTCCGCCCCTGTTTTTATGGTTTGGATGGTTGGTAGGTTGAAGAAGAATATCTGCACCTGCTGTCTTTAGCCACCTGCAATAAATTGGCTAATTATTAACGTTTACTTTGACGGTTATGGTGATAAAAGGACACAATAACGAGTTTTTCTTCAAGAAGAAACTCCAATATATTTTTTCAGTGCATGTTACCTAATCAATAATAATATAATCGATCATATTCTTTGTGTCGATTTTGGCAACTTGTCGAATAGTTAAAATTAACCACAGACGCTAAGATTGAAACTTGGTGTTTTCAAAAGACTGCTGTTAAAAAAGGTTGCTTATTTTTAGCTGATTGAGAGTGGTAGTTGTAGTGTCGTTTTTCAAGTTTTTCACTGAAATTTGTTACATAATTATCACATACTGCTTGTATTCATAGACGTATAGAAATTTTCTACTCAAGTTGCTAACCAAGTCGTTAAATGTAATTACTTTTTTACAAAATACAGCCGAATATATTGTGTATAATATTTATGTGTAATATATTATTCAACAGGATTTACCACTGTGGCTTCTAGTGTGCAGCAGGTTTTCATTTTATTATTTCATTTCAGCAACGATGCTGCTGACTCATAGTCGTCTTGTTTGTGTTCAGCCAAGCTTTGTCTAGGCTTCCAATGACTTGTCATGGGAACGATTCCCAACTAAAAACCAAACTTCCTTTTCATTGGGAAGTCATAGAAATATCTCGTCACTAGGTATCCCACCTATCTGTATTGACTGGACCGTGCCCCGATAGTTGAGGTAAACAAGCAGCCGGCCCAAGCTCCAATGTGCTGAAGGGCTAATAAGGACGCCGTTATGCAATCTACCTCAGGCGTCAAAATTGGTAGCGGCGGCCCTGTCTTGATTTAAGAATTCTTATAAAATAGAAGAAGAATAAAGCAAAAATCATTCGCAGTATAGAAGTATATTATGTTGACAAAATATTTCAGAAAAAAATGTACCTATAGCAAAATATGAGTAATGTTTGATCATTAGTATTGATTTATGTCCGATTTTAAGTAATATATAGCCCGATTTATTTTATTTATAAAGGCGCGTCTGGTGATTTTTCTTTTAAATAACGGTTTTAAGCTAGTGAAAAATTGCCGTTTTGTAAAGCAGCACACTTTGAATGTAAACAGGATCATAACTCCTTGGAAATAAACGAGTAATTCTCCATTCTCTTGGTTCACTTTCTTATACTAGATGGTGATGATGGTGGTAGTGGTGGTGTTGTATTTACTGGTCCATTATTACAATTTTTCGTGTTTTTGTGGCCCTATATATTTATATCTATACTTTTTTTCCTTTTGAATAATTTTTCAAATTATTGAATAATAAATATTGAAAAATCGAATTAATTTGAGAGCGCGTTATCATCTTTCAGTGTTATAATATTGTCACAAAAGTGTATGACAAAGTAATCAAATTTAGAATTGTGGCAGGTTTTGTTGTTTTAATGGCTCACTTAAGTCGTCGTCTGTCAGTTTTATCACTCCCTTGTTGATTGTTGTGACAACTTTACTATACACATCCCTCAATATTCAACAATGTTGCAAATGAAATTTTCTTCCAGCAGCAAGTAACACCAAAAGATAGGAAAAAGTAGATTAAAGTCAAACTTTTTTTTTCTCCTCAAATTGTATTGAATTTTTTTCTGTTTTTACAGCTCAACATCCAACAATATTCATATTAGGTTTCGTTTGTTATTAAACTAGATACAGAGCTAGGACAATAAAGTCTAGTTTGTTGAATGTAAACATACGCCTACGGTATCTATTGCTTTTAAGGAACGATGATTCCTAACAATTTATAATGTCGTTGTCTTCTCTGCTCTCCTCCTCCTTCACATAGATTTCTTTTGTTGATTTCAATTCTTCTTATAAATTTAGAAATACAGAAGAAGAAAAAAAAACGTTTATTATTAGACTTTTTATACGAATTAGTGACAATTTGTGCGGTGGATCATTCACAAGTAGCTGTGACGTCACCATGAACGGATCAATACCCCAAACGAAGAGGACGACCTCCAGGACTATACAGCGCATGCCCAAATTATTTAAATTATCACATGTGGAATGTAGATGGGAGAGATAACAGGTTCCCATTGTAATTTCATAGTTAAAAATATAATAATAATAGTAGAAATAATCAAACAATAATACAATTTTATATTCAATTATCCTGTATTTTTCAAACAGATTTATCCTTCTTCTCTTGCAATACGTTACATATTCTAGTATGTCGCAACTATATGTATATCTACCCCCATGTTTTAGTTTCTGCTGCTGCTCCTCCTGCTGCTGTTACTGCTAGAACTATCAGGGAATCGATTATTTACGGTAGGATAATGAAAAGTCAGTAACGCCATTGGTAGCGCAGGCATTATGTATGACTATATCTCTGTTCTAGAAATGATTAGAATTGATTTTATCAAAATGTCAATATCTACAATTTAATTGCGATTTTATTTGTATCTATATGTGTAGATGTGACTAGAATTTGTAAATTCTATTATGTGACAGCATCTAGAAATATTACACATTTAATAGGAAGTTTAGTTGTGTTCGTAGTTTGTAGCATTTAGACACAAAATACGATAGTTTTAACGACAAGAATGAAATATAAACACAGTTTCCTGTGTGCGTGTTGTAAGCTATACATAGTAGAACCAGGCGAATGTTCCTAGAGTCGTTGTTGTAAAATATTAGGAGGATATTCCAAAATGTTCACTTTCGCTTCTTGTTCTCAGGGATTGTTTTACGATCTTCTCCTTCTTCTTCTTCATTTAAAACATGATTATAAGACATGCATTATATCCTTTTGACTTTAGAGAAAACAGAATGATAATGTGTGAAAAAAGGAGATAGAGAGATGGATAGAGGAAAGAAAAGATGATTTTATGGCTGCTTTTGAATTTTTTAAAACTGGAATTAATTTCTGAATTATAAAATATAATTAATGTAATTTAGAAATTTATCCGTAATATATTTACCATGAAGAAGACTTTTACGGCTTTGATTTATGTAAAGATAACATAAGGAAGATGATAACATCTGTATCAACAAGTTTTTCTCTAAGCCTCCATCCAGACACAGCGGATAGCGTATAGCGTAGAGGAATAAATAAACTAACATGTTATTGTTTGTGTATATTTTTCTTGGGTATAATACAGATTGAAGTGAAACAGATGTATCAGCGAGCAGTCTGTAGGAAAGGAATAGAGTTTGTTCTGTTCTAGTCTGGCCAATTTGTAAATAAGTTAAATAACTACAAATTCTCTATTTCTTTCCTAATGACTGCTCTCTGATTCATTCGTTTCACTTCAATCTGTATTATACCCGAGAAAAATACACACAAACAATAACATGTTTGTTTATTTATTCCTTTACGCTTACGCCATCCGCTGTGTCTAGTGGCACGCTTAAGTAATATTTAGAAGAAGAAGAAAAAAGGTTGGAAATCTTGTGTGGTCACATCGATACAACTTCTTATCAATTATATTATTTAATATGACTTAAAAAAGTTCCTCTCATTCTAAGAAACATTTAAACAATAGAGTATTATTTAAGTTGAAGTCGCTTAAGCTTTAAATTTTGAAATTTACATCTATTAAGTTGGTATTTGTTGAATGATGACAACACCCAGAAAATACTTCAATAAACACAACTGGACAGCTGTCTGTGTTAATATGTTAGGTCATCAGGTGGGATTAATTGCAGGACCGTAATGTCGATGAATTCAAAAAAATACAGTGGAATCGCTATATAGTGCATTCTAACTTTTCGCTACATACAACTGGTAATTTGAAGTATTTAAGCAAAAAAGTGGCTTAATAGAGTATGATACAGTTTCAGTACAAGCTTGTGTGCCTAAATTAACATCAAAGCTGATTATAGTACGGTCGTAGCTTAGTCGGTGCACAGTCCTACAATTGTAAGTTGTGCTTTAGATATTTTACAAGGTTCTAGCAACTGGGAAATAAAAAGTTTTGGGTACAATTCCAAATCAGATTCTTGATTTAAAGACTCCGTCACAGGGTTATAATACATGGAATATCGATAATAATCGCTCTTCTATGATATGGTTTATTAATTAGCGGTGTACTTGTTTCGCCCTTTTAGCTATTGGTACTGAGGATGCCCTTAAAGGGTGAAACGTATACACTGCTAATTAATAAACCATATCATAGAAGAGCGATTATTATCGATATTCCTTGTAAATCAGATTTTTATTTGTCGATGAATTTACACGGTCGATTCAGCGTCATATATTATTGACATCCGCACGTAGTGTTCTATGGATTCTTTGTCTTTCATATTTTCCATCTATTGTACTGCTATGCCAATAAACTTAATAAACCGAAGACTTGATCGAAAAAGTCTGTTTACACGTCAGTTTTCTAAGGATTGTTAACGAAATTGTCAGGCGAAACCTGTCTATTTCGATTCCTACTCCGCTTCGCTTTCAGCCGTGCGATGTTGTGGTTATTATACGTACATGTCCGACTCTAGGACCCTGAATCGCAAAATAAATTCGAAATTGGACTTGAAATTGACTGTTTAACAAGACCCAAATGGTCTATTCATACTATATCAGTGCTGTGCCAGTTCAGTGCCAGTTTTCACTAATAGTGACAAATTTTCACGGCACTGTGATCGGTGAATAGGCTTTAAAAAAAGACGTGATGTAGACGATTCGATTCGATGGACGTACAGTCAAAAAAGATTTTCGTTATAGGGGTAGTTTCTTAATATTCTACAATAATAGATTGAAATTAATCCATTTTTTTCAATTAAAATCAGCTTCCTGTATGCTACATATGTGTCTATCTGTCTGTTTGTGTATTCGTTGATGTTTACATAAGGCACATTGTGTTGTTAATCCGGTCCTGTATGGAGAGGGCGTATGGCCCGGTTCGCGATCAGCGTTTAAAGCAGCACTGCTCATCGCCATCAAACCTATCGCGTGCTATCCATGTTACCATCATTTAATTACACCACATCCGCTTTAATCACTTAATAGCTTGTGTGGTTTTTGTCACTTTGTAACGTTTAGTGTTTGCATTGCTTTTCCTGACGACATCCGAAACAAAGGTAAAGTGAAAATCGGAGTTTTCCCCTAGATTTCCCTAGCAGGATTTTTCACAAATTTAATCAAAGCTATTTATGCTCACTCAGAAGACAAAAAAAGAAGGAGGATTTTCAGTTTTTTCTGCTTATAAATAAAATGATTGCATCTGTTGACAAGAGATAGTTTGTTAGGAGTTAGGAGAGAAGTTACGAAATGAAAGCTTACTCAATTTTCAATTTTTTCTCTTTCCGTAGCTTAGTTTTTTCTCTCTAAAGAACTTGTAGGACAATTATTAATTTTGTTTTAATTATTCCTGTGCATAGAGAAAAATACAATTTTATCCAATACTTTTATAGAACTAATTGAGAAAGGAAAACGTGCAAAATCAAATTGTTCTCTACGAAATCCACTTATACAGCTAGTATTCCAGTTGAATTTAATCTCGTTAAGCTTGTACTTTAGTGGAAAATACGAGACTAGATATTAAAATATCACGTATGGAAGAAAAGATTGCTTTTGGAAAATGAATTTTCCTAATAATAACTGTACCTTATAGAGAGTTGGAGTGTTGTGTTATCGATAAGAAATGGACGGTTACAACTATAATTTATTGACTAAAATAGGGGGGCAAAAGTTCCTGTTGATTTTAAAAGAACTTTTTTCTGTAGGTACAGCAGATTCATAATTTCGTGTTTTTTTTATCATTGTTATCAGAGAGTACATACATATGTATGTATGTGTATAAACACCACACAGCTGAGTTGTTTCGGATTTGTGATGTCACAATTTTTATTCATAGTAGTTTGAATTTGTTTGGGTCCCCTCTTATCTCTCTTTAACACTCTTCCATGAAATGTTTGTATTGATTATAAACAATAACGTTCATGGATTACGTTGTCGAGTTCAACATTTCCATACTTGTCCACAGATCCATTGATATTAGCTGGTAAAATGATGTACCTATCTGAGTGCGTACGTATAGTATAAAAAATATGAAAAGTGTAAAAGGACAATCATTCTGTAATTAATTGAAGGAAATATGAACATCGGCCCATTATCAACGACCTGTTCGTTGAACCTTACCAGATTTAAAGGGAAACAGAAACGGGACACAATTCAACCAAACCCCGTTGACAACGAGAATAGGCGATGAGAGGGTGTCTCAGAATAAGCTAGAATATATCTACAGTTCTCTTTCATCGATATCATCATCATCATCATCCATCCCCTTTTCCTTTTAGCAACATTCGTTTCTCCCTCCCTGTCTGTATACGTTTATTCTTCATTACCATTTGTCGTCGCTCCCGCCACCACCATCACCAATAAATCGAGCAAAAATCGTAATAGTGGCTCCACATTGGTAATACGAATATTAACATGTTCCATCTTTTTCTAACTTTTATTATCAAGGAGCAGAATATGCACCCATTTCTCTATTTCTATCTTTCTCTCACACTCTCTCACACACATGCTCTCTACTTTTTTCTTCAACGATGAACAGAACACTTCCCCTTTAATTCGCGTCGCGATTGTGGCGGCCTCGCTCGGCGGCCGGCCTGCTGTCTGGGTCTAGGTCACCCTACCCCACTTCCCCGTCCACACACAGACACGGAATCTCAAGGTTGAATTTGTTTATATACCTGCACTCTCATCATTGTTGTGGTGGTGCATCATTTTATCGATAGATGATTGGTCTTGGGTCGATGATGTAGGAGTTGATTTTAATCGAACAATGAAACAATGATGTTAGAAAAGAAACGAAAATTAATAAAATAAGACAGATGATCACGGATATTACTGTATCACCGGAAATTGATAACTATCCATATGATGGCTTTAAAATATACCGTTATTACGTTAATATAACGTCTCCGAATTGTTTACATACTA
Source organism: Iselma pallidipennis (assembly GCA_037464855.1). Lineage (NCBI taxonomy): Eukaryota > Metazoa > Arthropoda > Insecta > Coleoptera > Meloidae > Iselma > Iselma pallidipennis. The sequence goes on along the minus strand of JAZBHA010000474.1, from coordinate 11,853 downwards.
TAGAAATGGTAAGATACAAATGTATTGCACTTGTGCTTTTTTCAGGATGTAGGATTTTGATCAAATTTTCAACATTCGTCCACTTTGTCGTGTTGTTTATCGGATCTGCATTATTTCGTACAAATAACAATGGGAGAATCCGTTGATTTTCAAGCAGTTCCGAACTGCATTCCGCACTCTCTAAAGCCTTTGTGGGGGTCAGTATATGTCCTGATTTGGTCGTCATCTCCATGTAGCAGACGGCCTTGACGTATGAGAATGACAACACCCTTTCGTTTCTCATGATCTATTGACCTCGCCACACGAACAACAAACATTTTTTAAAAATATTATCATATGTTATAGGAGTATGTACCTATGTAAAGTTACTCATTAGTTTCATTATTATACTTTTGTAAACAATTTCAAGAAAAACTTTAAAGAGACACGTTCAATTTGATTGTGAGAAAAAGTCCAACATTTTCTCCTCAGATAAACATCTGAGAAATAAAAATTCTCTTGTGGTCTTAAGATGCAGTAAAGCAGTGCTTCCCAACCTTTTCTGTCTTGCGAACTGCTGTCATAATCATATCTTTGGCACGAACCTCACATGCTTGTTATTGAATACATTCAAATGATGCAATAGAGTTATGAGAACACCATTATAATTTTTTTTTCGTGAACCCCAAGTAAGAGACTGGCGAACCACTATTTGGGAACCACTGTAGTAAAGTGGCCTTTGAAAAAAATGGGCGTAAGAGTACGAATACACGATTTATAGATTTTTCTTTCTTAATTTGTATCTCGTTTTTAGAGAGAACACAAACAAGAGACAAATTCCCGTCTATTTTAAAATACAAAATATTGAAAACTCAAGTTTTGCCGAGTTTTTATTATGAAATTGAATGTTATTTGTCTGTTATCAAACGATATCTTTGAGTGAATTTCAAGTTATGAGAAACTCGTTTTTTTTAATATTGCTCCTGAAAACTTTTTCATCTGAAATTGGAAATTACAATATATGGAGAAATTGAAAAACATTCAAACGATCATCATTTTTGTCATTTCCTCAATTACTTTACCATATTGCTGTTGCATTTTATAGAAATTTAAAACAAAGACAATAGAATCTGGATATAATCACATATAGGTACTTATTACCGGTTCATTTTCATACGATATGACCAGGTGCAGAGACGTAACTAGCCTATGGCCAGTATGGCCCCAGCCACAGGCGCTGGGTCTCTATAGGCGCTGAAGATTGGTTTGCACACCTGATTAGGGCAAAATCGTGACCCTCACCCCCTGCAAAGGCACATCAGGTACAAAAAATAGAAGTGAAGGGATGATTCTCTTGCTTTACCCTTTATCTTCTGAAAATAAGGCGTAATTTTTGTATTTAGCCATATGCGCTAAAAGTTCTAGTTACGGCTCTGACCAGGTGGAATCTACCTTGTACCGAGGTATAAAAACAGTGGCGGATCTGCCATGAAAGTTAGCAGTTTCGGGTCCCGCATATAAAAAGATATTTGCGTAGTATTTCAATACTAAAGGGGACCACCAAAGAAAGCGGCTGGTTATTGTTAGTTTCAGGTCTCAAAAACTCGAGACCCCCTGTCCTGAGAACCAATGATGTTGTACGAAATGAATTATTTTTATCAACTTTTGTTTAGTAAATTAACCACCATTTTGATAAACATTGAATCCTAGAAGGAAATCTTACATTCATATTGCAAAATAGGTGTCCAGAGTCTTTATTTATTCGTTTTCAAAACATGAATCATTATTTTGTTGCAGTTACTTGTAAGGAAATAGTGTTGATTCTATGTTTGAATCTGTAATAACTAATATGCAAATTATCTTAGAGGCTGCAAGGTTTTTTTAGGATCTTTTCAGGACGAGCTTAACATAATCTAGTTTCCTTTATTCAGTATTTGTGAATAATTTTAGTGCTCTTATTCAATTTTTGGCGCCCACATAACGGGCGCCTTTAAAATCGCTATGTCCGGGCGACGCGAAGATCTCCTACTTCCCGAAAAGTTAGACCCCAAGTGTTATATATCATTGTAACCGTCATCACCTGGAGGCATTGCAGTAAGCATTTGTATCTTTCTCTGACGCCCTTCGCAGTCAAGCCCTTTGGAATTTTTGATCCTGGGGCCTTAAAAAGTGGACAAAAATACCTAAATGTATATATATTCTGACTCTGCTCGTAAAGACCTTTCGATTGGTACCCATTTCAACCTACTTCCGGTCAAAAAAATGGACGATTTCCCTTAAAACCTTTATATCGCTGGTCTTACGATACGAAAATCTCCTACTTCCCGAAGAGTTAGACCCCAAGTGTTATACATCATTGTAACCGTCATCACCTGGAGGCATTTCAATAAGCATTTGTACAGTAGAATCTCGAAACCGTGAACATGCGCTAATGTGAACATCTCGTTAGTGTGAACGCTAAATATTTTCAATTATGATTCGATAATGTGAACAGCGCATAATTCGATAATGTGAACAATTCTTTATAGCTAACTTCTCTTCGATTCTATGGATTTCCCCGAATTTTATTACTAACCTACAATTCTTACAATTAGTGACAAAGTGTGCGTGCATGTTCCGTTGTTTTGATTGAGATTTATTAGCTGTGGTATCTGCAAGCGGTGAAAATGGCCGAAATTAAGCGAAAGTGTTTACTGTCCCTACATGAAAAAGCACAATTGCTTGATGATTATGAAAAAGGTTTGAGTGTTACAGCGTTATCGAGAAAGTACGGTATAGCAAAGCCAACAGTGTGTTCGATTAAAAACAAAAAGAAAAATATCATACAAGCTGTGGCACATTCTTCAACTCGAAGCAAAAAGCGTACCTTAAGAAAAGCGGAGTTCCCTAAAATGGAAAGAGCTCTATACCGATGGTTCCTCAAACAACGCGAGAAAAATGTGCCAATAACTGCAGAAATTCTTCAACAAAAGGCATTATTCTTGCATGAAAAAATTAATCAAGGCGCGGGTAATTTTAATGCAAGTTATGGGTGGCTGCAACGTTTCAAAAAACGTTTTGATGTTCGATATTTAACAATAACCGGAGAAAAATTATCTTCTGCACCAGAATTAGTGGATCCTTTTAAAAAACAATTGAAGCTAAAAATGGAAGAATTTAATTTAAATCAACATCAAATATATAACGCTGATGAAACCGGCCTATTTTGGAAACTCCTTCCCGAAAAAACATATGTTTCGCTCAATGAGAAAACTGCCCCAGGTTTAAAAATGGCGAAACAAAGAATAACATTTCTTGGTTGCACAAACGCGGCAGGTTCTCACAAATTGAAACCATTAATTATTGGTAAATCGAAACAGCCCAGGTGCTTCAAGAATTTCAAAAATCCAGTAATCTACAGGAGCACTAAAAGCGCGTGGATGACGCTAGACATTTTTAAAGAGTGGTTTTTCAAACATTTTGTTCCTGAGGCATGCAAGATAAATTGTAAAAAAGTTATTTTACACATTTTAATTGTTATTGTACTTATTTTTAGGTTAGAGCATTTCTGAAAAATAAAAATCTTCCTGAGCATGCAATTTTACTTCTTGACAACGCGCCTTCTCACCCTTCGGCGGAAGTACTAAAAACACCGGATGGCAAGATTTTTACCATGTTTATGCCTCCAAACGTCACGCCATTAATCCAACCAATGGATCAAAATGTGCTTAGGTTAACTAAACTTTATTACAGGAACAGTCTGTTGACATCCATCATTTGGAAAAAAGACAATATTGTTGAAGCTCTTAAAGGTTTAACCTTAAAAGACGCCATATTAACTCTCTCAGCTGCATGGAATAAATTAGAGCAATTAATCATAAAGAAATGCTGGAAGAATATTATGTCTAATGATACAGAATTTGATGATGAAGAGAATCTACCTCTAAGCGTTTTAAAACGGCAGTTGAATGAAGAAGCTGCTACCATAGGTGAAACAATTACTTTGCTTAATAATCTACAAAATGAGTCTACTACCACCGGTGAGTTTGCAAAAATTGATGTTGAGGAATGGAATAAAGATACTCTAACCAAAGAAAACCAAACGGAAGAAGATCAAGATGACAACGATGATGAAGATGATGATGATGATCAGACTGTTCAAGTGAATGAAACAGTGTCACATTCAGATGCCATCAAAGCACTCAATTTGACTTTGCAATGGGCAGAAAATAACGGATTAAGCACAGAAGATATTCTTACTTTAAAACGAGTTCAAGAAACAGCAATTTTGTTAAACTTACGTGTCAAAAAAACTCAAACTACAATAACAAAGTATTTTTCTAGTAACCCTTTGTAAAATAGTTATTCAATAAATGATGTAAACACATATTTAATTTTTTTCTTGTTTACTCGCTAACATGAACAAATTCGATACTGTGAATACCCTCGGTTTTTTTTTGTTCACGGTTTCGAGATTCTACTGTATCTTTCTCTGACGCCCTTCGCAGTCGAGCCCTTTGGAACTTTTGATTCTGATACCTCCAAAGGTGGACAAAAACACCTAAATGTATATATATTCTGACTCTGCTCGTAAAGACCTTTCGATTGGTACCCATTTCAACCTACTTCCGGTCGAGAAAATGGACGACTGCCCTTAAAATCTTTATATCGATGGTCTTACGATACGAAAATCTCCTACTTCCCGAAGAGTTAGACCCCAAGTGTTATATATCATTGTAACCGTCATCACCTGGAGGCATTTCAATAAGCATTTGTATCTTTCTCTGACGCCCTTCGCAGTCAAGCCCTTTGGAATTTTTGATCCTGGGGCCTTGAAAAGTGGACAAAAATATCTAAATGTATATATATTCTGACTCTGCTCGTAAAGGCCTTTCGATTGGTATTTGTTTTGATACAACTTCCTGTCAAAAAACCGCAAAACACCAGAAACTATTTGGCACCTCTCAGCAGAAGCGATGATTCGATCATTTTTGAGCCAAAGTGATTCTTTAATTCACGCCCATATTTTCCTCTAGCTATGGACGTATAAGTTTTGCTTTGATTTCTTTAAATAAATTATTTAAAAGAATGGGATAGAACTTGATAAAAAACAATGTTTGATGGGACACTGCTGGGAAGTACACATATATCTGCATAATCTTTGTGGGCGCCGCTACTGACGTGGCGAAGTCATGCATGTAGTTTTTTTTGGCTTTTTCTCATTAGAGAGTTTACACTTCACAAAAAAAAACCGTCAACGATAACGCTAAACTCTGATAGAAAAAGAAGGCAAAGTACCCAAATGACCCATTTAGTATTATGTGCATTCGTTTATCTATCTCTATTAGGATTAATCCATAATTACAGAAGCTTTTTCTTTTACGTTAAATAATAGTTTTAGGGCTCCACCTTATATTTGTTATTAGTGATTGGTTTAGATGATTTGTTAGGTGAATTTAAAAAAAATAAAATAAAGACGGTGTATAATTACGATAGACCTTGGAAAATCTTGAAATGGGAAAAGGTAAATCAGAATACTTAATTCTAGTTTTTTATTTATTTTTTATAACAACTGTATAGAGTACAGGTATGTAAAAAGGTTCTAGTAATTTATGATTAAAATTGCTTATTTTCCTTTCCAAATTAAGATGAATCCCATATATGGGTGTGTAAAGGTAACAATTTAATCGTGGCATATACCATAAGCTTTACAAACTATGACTTTATTCCAACATAATACACACATTTGTATTGATTATAAATAATAGCAGCTTTGTTCTCTATACATACTTGTTTGTGTATGCCTATGTATGTGTGTATGTAAAAATTTACTTCATGATCTGTAGTCAAGCTAATAATCATTCTGTCTAAAAACATAAAACCAACTAATCGTTGTATGATTTGTAAGCGACATGCAAATTATAAATAAAATATTGCTTGGTTGTTTCGCACGTTTCAGGTAATATTGTACATTAAATTGTCGTTGTGATTAATAGTTCAACTCGGGACGGTGGTTATGCTCATTTCAAAAATATAATACCGTATCCGTATAACGTGTGTCGTGTTAGTGTTTATTTTTTTTACCTTTAACACCAGTTCTCCCTCATCCCTATTGGAAATTATTAAAATCCATAAATCCTACAAAAATCCTCGTTGCCGTAACACGATCTACAGAAACGAGATTCATTTGATCTCTCTCCTGCACAAACATATATTTCGTTTTCCAATTAACATTACGAAAATGTATTTTTCTTTAAATTTCCTTCTAATAAACGTCGAGGTCAGTATGTCAAATATCGAATCACATACAATATAATGATATAATTAGTTGGTTCGATATAAAGCCTGAAAAGAAAGGGGAAAAATAGGGTGGAAAATCGTTCAATGCCACCCTCTACTATAACTATATGGTGTTGATGTTAGAAAAGGAAACAACACCCGCCTGATATCATCGTCTATACCGTCGTCGCCTTGACAGTCACTGGTAAACTGGGGTCAATTTAAAACAAATTACGAAATAATTTGCATGGTTTGCTCCCCTTTCACGATCGAATAAAGTATGATTTTCCCAACCGTCACTCCCTGTCTCTTCTTCTATCTTTCTCATCGTTTTTCCTATATTTGCTAAAAAAACTGAAAGGTAACCAACTGAACTGTGGGGGTAGTTTTTAGTATTTAGTTAGCTCCTCTGCCTGTTTTTTACTGTATGTTAAACAAGAGGGGAACTGTTCTCACGGCCTCTTTCTATTTCGCTCCGCATTTCTTATTTTGTTTGCTATTCCGGTGAGCTAACTAGTTATACCTACAGATCTATAAGAGTGGAACAGTTTTGTAGATGCGAGTCGTGGACTAGAGGTGTATTATTAATGTTTTGATGAGGGACCGACCAGTTTTCGATGATGACCATCAACCCAAACCAGCAACAGGAAAAAAAAACCACAACCAATTTTACCTCTTTTAGTTTCTAAGTAATCGTCATGCCAAAATTAGCTAGGAGAGTAGGAAAAATGTCGGACTAACCGGAATGAATGATGATACAGGAACGCCTATCGTTAGTTAGGCAAAAAAAAGCACGAAAACGGTGTCCATAAAATATAGTTCCAATCCATAAAAAACATGTTTCGAAATTTCTATAATTTATTTTATAACTTTGTTGTTGTTGTTGTTATAACATTTTCTAACAGTAAGTTGTTTTTTTTTTTAATTTTTCCAGGTTTCCATTTGAGTGGTATAGTGACAGCCTCAAGAGCTCTATCCCTTCCGACGACTTTGCCTTGTGGAGCTCAAGAACCACCTCAAAAATTCAAAGTTTCCGTCAGTTTTGACAGGTATTATTAATTTTGATTTTTTTCCCTCTTACAATTAGTTTCTTAGGACGTCTCCACACACAGCGTATAGCGTATTTGCCTATAGGAATAATGAACAAACATGTTATTGTTTATGTACATTTTTCTCGGGTATAATACAGATTGAAGTGGAACAGATGTATCAGAGAGCAGTCGTTGGGAAAGGAATAGAGTTTGTTCTGTTCTATTTTGGCCAATTTGTAAGTGAGTTAAATAACTACAAATTCTCTATTTCTTTCCAAACGACTGCTCTCTGATACATCTGTTTCACTTCAATCTGTATTATACCATAGAAAAATGTACATAAACATGTTTGTTTCCTTTACGCAAATACGCTATACGCTGTGTATGGAGACGTCCTTAGCTTTCTTTGCGATTATGTATTTAGAAAATTTATGATAAAAATTGTGGTGTATAGGTGAAATTATTTATGGGACACAAACTACAATAAACTGACAACAACAATAACAAAACTTCCACATTGTAAATATAGTGAAAACTGATTCTTTGATGTCCTCTTATAGAGGACTTTGTCAATTCGTTCTAAATTTACAGGCCATAAAGCAAGCCTCTCTTTCACAATATACAATTTAACTTTTATCTTTCAACTCTGAAGGGATTCGATCAGGAGAATGAAGGATCTCTGTTGGTGATTTACTGTTCAGGTCAAATTTTTTAAGTTGTTTTCAATATAATTACTGGGAATTTTATATTAATTATAATAATTGTTTTCATGTTTTTTTTCCAGATGTAAAATAACATCAGTGACTTGCAGTTGCGATACAAAAGATATCTTTTGGTGTCAACATGTTGTTGCCCTCTCGCTTTATAGGATTAGGAATGCAGAGAGTGTTCGACTGCGAGTTCCTATTTCAGGTGAGAGCACCACCAATCTATCCGAAAATCCATTCCCTTTTCTCTGGTAAAAGTTTTTATACTTAAACAACATTGTGTATCCTGACTGACTATTCACATCATCCCCTTTATTCACCCTCATACCTATACATACACATGCATACATACTATACATCGTACAGTAGATATATTGTTAGTATTAAAGTTGTCTCAAACTTGGTTGCTGCAAAGTTATAATAACTGAATTTTGTCAAGTTACAAAAGGGCCAAATACAGACGAATAGTGACAGATAGGTCGGTGCTGGTTGGTGTGCAGATGTGTGCTGCAAAAAGTTTCTATATTGTTATCATGACATAATGCCCAGATATGTAGAAGAAAAAAATACTTAATTTTGGAGGAACTATTTGATTGAAAATTGTTTTGGGGGCAATACGAATTTTTGTATTTCGCACGAATTTTGGTAATGTTGTTGTTGATGATATATATATTGATGATGATGATGATGATGATTGCATTGAACAAAGTCAAGGGAATAATATGAGGTTTAAATGATAAATTAATTTCTGTCCCGCGGCTACGAAACCATTCAATACCCCTGAATAGACTGATTGAATTACATCTACAATAGCCCAGCCTCTTTTGATGTTACCAACGAAGGCCTCCTACCAAATCAAATCAAGATATATATCGATATGAAGGTTGCTTTTCATTGTTCGATTTGATATAAAAATTGCCGGAATTGTTCAACAATCATCATAGAGAAAGAACAGAAAAAAAAAAGAGGAAAAGAGAGCGGGAGATAAAGGAAACTGTTGCTGCTTTTTTGCAATGTGTTTTTCTTGATGACGACGTATATTTGACGTCATAGTTGGGCACTATACTGCCATCTATCGGCGGTTGTTGTTGCTTTTTTAATGTTCGCTCATTAGAAAAATAATTGTAATCACATTAATTCTGATTCAAATGAACGAATACGGATGACTCTTGTTTGTTGGCTTGTAAAATACTGATAGTAATTGATTTAATTGTATTATAAAAGAGGAGATATGGTTGCGGATTAGATAATTAGTGCTTCAGTGCCTCATTCCTCATCTACATATGATAAATATATAACAACCACACCTTTTTTTATTAAAGCTGAACTGAGTCCAAGTTTCCGCCCAAGCGCTGTAACGATTTCGTATTACAGAGGTTTTTTTTTGCCTGGACTGGCGGCAACGAGAGCGCGCGTATAGTATAGTATACATAGAAGCTTGAAGCAAGTAAGCAAACTGTATTGATGGTGGATGCGAGAAAATGGATAGAGATAGAATGAATATTGTAACAGAAAGAAAGAGAAGCTACACAACGAGGAGGAGAAAAAAAACTATAAACTTTTGCCATAAAATTGTAATATTACACTATATATATATATATATATATAGATACAGGTCGCAATGAGGGGTCCGTATTGATCGGCTCCACTCACTCGACTGATTCTATGTGATATCTTTCCGAAGGGTGAGAGATATACTATATGTATATATATGTGTGTAGAGACTATGTCGTCACGTAAACATCCCCTTTAAATTGAAATTAAAGTTGCGTACTTCGTTGAATGAATGTAAATAAATGTTTACCCATATATAAATATGAATATGCGCGTGTATTTTCTATTATACATATACACCCCCTTTTATTCTCCGGTGGTGGTTGTTTTTACATTGAATTTGTTAAGGCGCCAACAATTGTTTTTCCTATTGTTTTTGTTGTATATTTCTTTACTACCCTTTACTCTTTGTTTTTATACACTACCTTCCAAAATTATAATATAGCCTTTTGTATAATTAAATCATGGGAATTTATTCATGTTATATATAAACAAACATTTCATTATTAAACATTTATACTTACACGAATGAAAAACACCTTTCTACCTTATGAATTTATGTAAAATAAGCGGCAAACGGTGTAAATATTGAAATTTCATCCGGGACATTTTATTGGGACACTAGGTATATTGAGTGAAATAATTTAAAATTGTTGCCAAAATAACCAACAAAAAAAAACTACTACAGTGCAGGCAACATATAGGAAAGAAATTGTATTAATAATTTATGTTTATCGAATAATTTGATTTTATGATATATTTATATCGCCGTTTTGGGCCACAACACAAGTCATGATGATAATTAAATTTTTATTTTTTCAAAAAAAAGTTCCTTATTTCGTTCAAGGAGAACCGGTTTGCAACCTATGCAACTTGGTGTAATTTTAGACACATCCATGTAGATGCGCGCGTTGTTGTTGATTGTTGCATCGTTATTCATTTTGAGGTTAAGTTTCGGCCGTTGGCCTGAATTCCAAATAGAACATTATTTAATAATTTTTATCCATTAAAATGTTGATATTGATACAAATTTGTTTAAAATAACTTTAAAAATGTTGTAATAATTGTGAACAATGTTAAATGTTTTGGTTCGTTGGGAAAAATCTACAAATTAAATGGTGATTTGTTGACCAGTTGTAAATCAACGAAATGGCAAATAATTTAAGTGGAAATGATGATTTTCTGGATAGTTTTCGAAATAAGAACTTATCGAATAAAAAACGATTCAATTTTAAAGAAGTCCTAGCTAAAACAAAATCAATAGACAAACCTGGTAACGATATTGAGGTTAAGTGTGAATTAAACAAAAACAGTACAAAAACTGAAGTGTTAAGTTCAGGGTTGAACAATTCCGGTACAAATAAGTCTGAAAATGAAAGGAAAACAATTATAGAAAATATTAAAGATGTGCTAGTTGATAGACAATCCGTTCAAGAACCTGTGCGAAATATTGAGGTTAAGTCTGGATTAAATGAAAACACACTAAAAACTGGTTCACAATTGAATAGTTTAAATGTAAGAAAATCTGAAAATGACAATAAATTAAATGAAGAGAAGAAACTGTCTAGTTCTAGTGGGAAATCAAAATTACACTTGAAGAAACAGAAAGATTCTGCACAAACAGTTTTAAATTTTAAAGCAATTCCGAAAGAAACAAAACATATTAATGGTTTGAATGTAAATGAGTCAAAATTACCAACTGTTGATAGTTTAGATGATTTTGAATTGGCGCCACCACCACCGCCACCAAAAATTAAAATTACACCAAAGAAGTTTGTCTTCAAAAAACAATCGTGTAAATTAGAAAATCGATATGAATCTAATCCATCAACTACTAGTATTGAATCTATTCGATCTAGTCAACCGAATAGTAGTATTGTAGCAAATGAGCCTAGTGTTGTAATAAATGTGGATAATTCTTTTAATGAAGGTGATTATATGGATGATTTAGAATTTGAAATGAATATGTTAGCGAATACGTTTGATAAAAATCAGCCAAGTACCTCAAGAATTGATGAATCTAATGATGATTTTAATGTATCTGATATTGATTGGAATGAAGATTTTCTAATCGATCAACAAACAATCAATAATGGTGATATTGATGATACTGATATTGAACCAAAATTTACAAATCGTCAAGATGATTCGGAAGAATTTCGTAAATTCTATCCACATACCGATATAATGTATGAAGTATTACATCAGAAATTCGGTTTACGTGAATTTCGTCCACATCAAAAAGAGATTATCAATGCTAGTTTAACACAACATGATTGTTTTGTACTTATGCCAACTGGTGGTGGTAAAAGTTTATGTTATCA
>JAZBHA010000473.1:48068-60280 GCA_037464855.1 Iselma pallidipennis | reverse complement strand
ATGTTGTTGTTGGCATTGTTGTTTGATTTATTATTTGACGAGGTAACGAGACACCGAAGTATGTGGCTGCTGGGTAACACAATCGTCGTAGAGATGGATGATTTTCTACCTCGATGGACCACGATGGACCTGTCAATTTGATAAACGTATTGCGGAGATTATGTAAGGCTTCTCTTTCTCGTCGTCTTTATTCACTCTCCGTTTTTTTTCCCATTTGAAAATCAACCCAACTCTCCACACGGCTATTGTTAAATCTTCCAAGATTATAGTGATGTTTGTTGTGTACACCGTTGACCTAGGAACCTTAATCTTTTTTATTTGTATCAAACTCTCCAACAATAAATCGATAAAAAAAATGTTTGTACAGACAATATTTATTGTAGCACATCGTAATTTAATTGATCTATGTCCAGATTTTCTCGTTTTTCAAATTCCTTAAAGTTTAATTTTTCATTTAAAGAAAAAAACAACATAATCATTTATCTTTTATACGAAATTATCAATAAATACAATACACGTTTTCGATGTTTAAAATAATTATGATGTATCGATGTGTACAAAACGTGCGAGATTTCTCGTTTTATATACATATAGATAGTGGAGAGAGGGTTACTTTAGGGACAAGCTTCCGCCACCGGGATTCACCCGGAGCCGACCTCATTTCCAACATTTAAGATGATACGACCGTGCAGTAATAGTAGATAGAAGCATTGGTGGTGTTATTATTCAATATCCTACCGCCAGTTAAATTATGGATGTTTACGGTTTGGACACGTCATCCTCAATATATAATAATAATCACAAAAGAAAATCGTTCGGGATTTTTCTCCTCCTATTGATTACAGTCAGTGGCCGATCCAGGTAGTTGGGGTCCCAAGCTTACGTTCTTGAGAGAGGTCCCCTTCGTGACATAGGTATACCAAAAAAAGGCTGATCATGTTATCAAGTAAAAATATATTTCTTATTTTCACATAAAGTACGGGATGCCCTCCATATTTGTGCGCCATTTAGATCAGCCACTGCTTACGGTCATTATATAACCATTTGTTTCTCTTCTTTGCATATTCTCATATATTTGCATTCACCAATAATTCTACAAACAAGTTCTTGTGTTTACTTTTTCAACAACAAAAAAAGAAAATCTAAAAGCTCATCCGATAATACATATGGAAGAAATTCACATATTTGAGACGGAGATATTGTCACGTAAAGAACGATAGAAGGCTACAATTTCCAATTTCTTTTTGCACGATAATAAGTATATTGCTTATATGAACATTTCCCATATGAAGACATTCCCTCCTAGAATGGATGGATAGGTTGTATCGCCTTGTACAGAAACTTATCCAACCGCCCTTGACTTAAACCAAACACCCATATAAAGTACCTACATATGTGGAATAGATAAATGTGCAAGAATACTAATAGAAGAGGGAGAAACAGTATCTTATCTTATTGGAATTTCGGCTAAAAACAAGGAATTTTAGAACATCTGCACTCAGTTGCAGCCTCTTTCCAGGTATATATAAAAATACACGTGCTATAAGCGACTGTAAAACTTCGTTATATGTATAGAAAAACAGATCAAGAATATCATTAGTTAGTTTAGGTAAGTTTTTCGAAAAAATTTACACACCATACTCTATACCTGCATTTTGATAGACCATGGATATTGATAAGGTAAACAATTCCGATACGCATAATACCGCAGCATTAAGGAACAAGTGTCTCCAATCAAGAGTTCGTGATAAACTTTAATCTCCAACATTCTCAAACACTCCAAATTTTCCACAAAATTTGTTTGCATTAATTTTTCCAGTAGCTTTGATTTTTTTTTAAATAATAATCTTCAAGTTATATATTTCGTTGTTCTAGAAAATTATGTAGTTTTAGAAAAACTAATAAAAACTATGCACAGTCATCTTGTATTTCCGACATATAAAAGTAATTAAATCAATTTCCCAAGATAGAGAGTTATGAATTTTAATATTTTTCTTGTATATAGTATGTTATGTATTTTATTTTGCAACAAACGGTTGAACTTTATAATGCAATTTTACTGGCTAATTTCCTGTTAGAATAAATATAAATAAAGAACAGGTAGAAAAGTCCGTTGAACGGGGGAGGAAAAAGGACCGGAAATAAGGAACAAGTCTCTAACTCACGGTTTCGCTTCAAGTGGCAAAAGCCGTTAATAAATTCAAAACAAGCAGGTAGTATATTTTAACTAGAAATTTTATTTTAAATTATAAATATAAGAGAAACATCCAGTTTTCTTTTATATTTCAAAAAGTTTTAATCATTGAAAAGAAAACCCTATTTGTGGGTAGAGTTTTTGGTGCTTTTTTTTCTGTTAGAAAGAAGAAAAGTTAAAATTTTTCAGCGAGTCGACTTTATTTCTAAAATGGCCCGAACCAGTTAATAAAAGTAAATCCTTTAGTGCTTACAAAATGAACCAACAATCTCGTTTTATTTCTCGACTACTACTGGAAATCCTCTACCAATTCCCGGTTAATTATGACTTCTTGTATTAACAACGTTTTTGCCATTTTCTACAATATTCGTCGTACTTACAGGGAACATTAGATGGTTTCTTTACCATTAACAAGATATTATTTAAACTAACAATAAGTGACAATGGACGATGATGACAGCCACAGCTATGCTTAAAATAATAAATACTTGGGTTTAAAATTAAATTTTAATGAATGTCCATTAATGGTGAAAGAGAACATAATTGAAAAAATTTTAATTACCGTAGACAGACTTAACTACAATTTAACATCAAAGAGTTCTCTGTCGTTTAAAAGATCTGCATCATTTTTGCTTGATGATTTGATTAAAACACAAATTTACAAGAAACAGATATTAAAACGAAATTGAATTGCTGGAAAGTCACAAATAAAACATTGATGCCACATATTAATCTTATGACTGTGAGTATTAAGTTTTCCATCCAGCTTTTCAACACATAATCCACCATCTGGATAAAACCATCCCCATTTTACCCTCCATTAACTCACATATTTAATTAATCAATCTTAAATCTTGCAATTTCTATTCTCCATTATAGGAAATTTAACAGTTATTACGTATAGTGGAGTGGAAATTACAAAGATTCTCTTAAATCTATCTCAACTTTTCAAAAACAAGTTTATTTATCTATAGTGTAAAACTCTCTTTATTGCCCTTTGAAATTTAATTATGGCAAAGAACAGAACAACAAATAAGCTTATCTCGTTTCGGACAATTCACTAATGAAACTGAAAAAGAAACGTGCTCCAGTTCTGGACAGGATTCTCGTTATTTTTTGCACTGACCTCCTGAAATATCGATTATACCCATCCCAGCTACTATTTTTGAATTATTTATTGTTATCTATCTATCTATGGTTCGAGAACGAACAATGTTGTCAACTTATAGGTAGGTGTTAGAAGTGTATCCCTCTTATTTCCTATTAACCAATTTCCAATATAACTTTATAGTGTTTGCGGTATTGTTGTTATGTATCAGGTGTATAAAGTATAAAATAGGATCGAATAAAGAAATCAAAGTGTGGAACCAATCGAGGAACAATGAAACTTTTTTACGGATTGTTGTGGTGTTTGTTGTTTTATAAAAAGACGTGCCAAAGGAGAATGATAGAATACTGGTTTTTCTAGTGTCATTCTATTACTATACACACTGTGTTGCACGAGTCCTGAAAGACAAACGAACAAGAAAAAAAGCTGTTCCTAATGTAAATATAAATTTTATTGCCGTCATGGTTCTCTGGCGTCTGTTTGTGTTGACAATTTAAACACTTTAATTACTATAAGAAGAAATCTCCGGGTATTATTCCATTCTGTTTGTACAATAAATAAAATGGCAAATTAATTTTATTATTATGAGAACGAAGAAGATTTGCGAAATTTTTGTTTGATTCTCTGTCTATACAACAACAAGAAGAAAAAAACAGCATCTGTCCTCAAAATCCAATTTCTATTCCATCAAGGATAGTGCCTGAAACTAGCACTATGCGATGTTTATCTTGTTTGAGTGACTCTGCAAGCCAGGTGGTTGTTGAGTTTTTGTGTTTGGTTAGTTGCATTTTGGTTCATCCGATCTATTGGTGGAGTCTGCACGGATCGTCCCTTGCAATTTTGCAGTCCGATATATTTACCTGTCTGACGGGTTTAGGGGGCCAGGTGAAAATAACAACCACCAGCCTCAATCAGCATTTCAAACAACATCAAGCTGAAAATTTCAAAATAATTTTGCCAAAAAACAATACACAACTATGGGGACTAAAGTCAAGTTCATATTAACTGTACGTGTTTCTGTTATGTAGAATAAAAAACGACTTTTATGTTTATTTGCGTGAAGATAATTAATATCGGTGGGTTTTTAAAATAATCTAATGCAAATTTGAACCGTACACAGTTTGTGATAAGAATAATAATTTGTTGTGTGTGCCTCCTGCACGGGCATAATTTTATTTCTCTCATATTTGTTATCCAGTTTTGACGAAATTTACATTTTTAAGTGTGCTGTTTTTCCAATGAATCGATTTATTTAATGAATACAAATTCAATAGATCCTTTTTCAGATTTACATTTTAGTCCTAATAATAGGTGTTAATTTGAACACAGTTGCAAAGCCCTATGCATTTCCAAGATCGATACGTACAATTAGCCTAGTTTCCAAGCTGATAATACGAAAATTATTTAGATTAAAGTCGTCATTTTTTTGTCGTCGATTCGGAGTAAAATTTCGAATTTAATTTAATCATAAACTAGCTAAATATCTATTGATTGACGTTATACGTCTGTACGTATAATTATTATTATTTGATAAATTATTATATTGTATCAATGAATAATTATAAGTGTTTGTAATTACGGGAAAATCCAATAATTCACCATGATAATTACTGGAATAACTAAAAGATAATAACAATCAGATTTAAATTACGTAAATAAATCATAGATTTTTTTTTAAAAAGCCGTGCTTTTCTGTTTACTATCCCTTTGTTGTAATTAAAAGAGAAGAAAAATACCCACCCAGACATCAACTATTCATGTTGAAAATCTCAGATGCAGTTAATTTTTCATCTGCCACCTTCGAAATTTAAAAAAGAAATAGAATAATTCATCAGTTCTCCTGGGTATATTATTTTAAATAGACGTATAAAAGGAACAGTTTGTGAATGCTATACATTCCTTATTCAAAATATTACACATCTTTTAGATCATTAGTTGTATCACTAATT
Source organism: Iselma pallidipennis (assembly GCA_037464855.1). Taxonomy (NCBI): domain Eukaryota; kingdom Metazoa; phylum Arthropoda; class Insecta; order Coleoptera; family Meloidae; genus Iselma; species Iselma pallidipennis. The sequence continues at coordinate 55,029 of JAZBHA010000473.1, read as the reverse complement.
TCAAAGTTTATGGTACTTCCTTTACTATACCTATACCGTATCAAAAATTATATTTTTCGAAGAGATAAGAAGCATAAAGTCATTTTACGTAGTAAATGTCGGCAAGGAAACCTGCTATTTTAATCATAAAACCAGTAATAAAGTTACAGTTTTTGAAATTAATTTTTATTTTTTTTTCAGACTGGATGTACATCTTTATTGTGAACATTATCCTGATTGTGTTGTGTTTCCAGTAATTTTTAATTTCTGCACATTATTCAACTGGTTTATTATGATTATTATTATGATTATTATTATTATTATTATTATTTGTTCTAGCAATTTTTCATTTATAATTGTTATGGTTTTTCTTTTTAACAACACAACATAAAGCACGTTATTTAATAAAAAGTTCCCCCAACAAAACGTTTATAATCAAAGCACAAATCTAATTGCAATAAATAGTGAACTATAATAGAAATAGGAAAACAGGTTTTCCGTTATTTTCTTCTATTCAAAACCTATAAAAGGACTAAAATGAATTTATTAAAATCCTGACATAATTTATATTTGACCTATCATTAAATTGTTGGTTGTTATCAAGAATTTCCATATAACGATAACATAAAAGAAACCGTGTATAGGTGTGTATAATGAATTTTTAGTTCAACGACAATGAAGTGGCGTGTTTCTTTAGAAAAATTGACCTCCAACAACAGCCCTGTCAAGATTGTTCGTATAAAACATGATTCAATTATCAACAAAGCATTACAATTAATTTTTTTTTATTCTACCTATATACAACATTTGTTGCTTTTAATTTATAATCATGATATTGACGAAGCTTTTGTGATTCTCTCGTATTTAGAGAAATGACTTTAAAATTGGATAATTTAAAAGTTTAATTGCGGGATACAAACTTGCCAAAGATATAGAATGAATCGTAAAGGAGAGAGAGTCGACGACGGTGGTTGTAGCGGTGGCGGTGGTGGTGGATTAAACTGAAAAGTAAAGTGTCACATTCACGACTTAAACGACAACGCTTTAGGAGCTTTAAAACACCACTTCAAACATCTAGAGAAACAACTCAAACAAACACACAACGAAAACTTCAAGCAGCCCTTTTGGTTATATTTATTTAAATGATAACACTTTTCCGTGTTGTTTAAGTCCAAAGTTTGTCTTCTCTTAAACGAAGTCCTTTTTTCCCTCTCCTGGCTTCGTTCAGCTCACTTTTTATTCACTATGTAATTAAAATATCCAACGGCGAATTGTTAACTTTTAACGAAAAATAAATGATAAGAAATAATGAATACAAAGTTTTAGAATTTACAAATAACAAATTTAACATCTTGGTAACGATATTGACTATTTACTTATTGGAGGAGTTATTTTTCTTTATTATTACACTTCAAGTAACCGTTTTTTTAGGAAACTTAAATAATAAAAGGATAAGAGATTTTAAGTACAATATTTCGTAGTACAAGTCTCAAGGGCCGATAAATTGCGGTCATTTTAAGCTTATAAAGGTATAACCACTAATGCAGGATCCGAGAACTTGTGTCTATGATAACAGCCATTTAATAGTTTAAATTAGTCGGAAATATAGGATAACATTCGAGCTATATCATAAATTTTAAATACTCTACTTTTGAGTACTTTTTATTGTAATGATTTCTATCATTTTATTGTTATCATTGATAAAACCGAATGGTCACCCTACGAAAATTTTACTAATTCATTTTAGTGTTTGTCGTGTTTTCTACCACTTTTTGTACGTTTTGTTAAATATTTAAATCCATTAAGTTTTCATATAAAAATCCCTGTAGGTTTTTTATTCATCCGTTTTTTCCACCGAATCTTTATTCTACAACTGTTCAAAGTATTTTCAAGCTACATCATTCTCCCCAATTGCATCCAGTTTCTTTTTGTTCTTATTTTGTTTGATAATTCTATTGCAAGAGAAAAAATGTTTAATAAAATCAAAATTTTAGGCTGGTCGGAAAAAAGGTCATGACTTATGGAGTGGAAGGACGTGAAATGGAAACACATAAAATTCAAGAAAATATATGGATATCATATCAGAACTACTTACAATATACACAAAATCTAGAAAAATGTAAGAAAGTGGATGCACAAAAAAAAGTCTCTAAGAATAAACGTTTAAAAAACTCATTACAGCAAGCTTCCTTCCCGAGTAAAGTTGCAAAAATCGAGTAACTCTATCTCCTTGGTTTTTTTCCGAAAAAAAAAAATTAAAACAATCAACCAAACCATATCAAACTACAACAAATGCTATTGACATTTCTTTTTTGGTCTGGTTGCTGCTCTTAAACGTATTAAATTCCAAATTGTGGCATAGCAAGATTGATACATATATGATATTGGATATGATATAGGATCAAAGCCTTTTCTCCACACACACATACAAAAACTAAACAGTATATTTGTTCAACAATTCTTAAATGGATAAATTCCGTGTCCAAGCTGTAGGATCGCTGTGACACTACAATCCCTATATGTGAAACTTTGGATAGCTGGCAAAGTGTTTTCCTCCTCGTCCTTCGGTTATCGAAATTTCGATAATTCCACCATTCAACATCCTCGTCCTCGCCGTTGTCCTTATGTTTAGACTGTTGTTCAAATATATAGACGCCTAGACAGTGGTATAGAATAGAGAGATGTGGAGAAGAGAAGACGAGTATAGTGGAAACGTTTCACGATTCTATTCACGTCCGGAACTTAGTTTTGCCATATCCGGAATAACTTTCTGACTGACAAAATTCCATTTATATAGTATATACGTATATGGTATATAAGGGTTATACCAAGCTTGAACTAGAACTATAAGAGGGTTGTTGTTTTTTTTTTGTGGCGAATTTTGTTAACAAGATCTAGATAAAGATTGACTTTTACAGTATAGCATGTTTAAAAATTTTACTCTATACATTTGTTTCTGTAGAGTTTACAATATTCGATGATCAATCAATAAAATAAAAAGGGAAAATATAGGAAATAAAACATTGTGTATTATATGAGCACAATCAATTTTCGTCAGTATCAAATGAAACATTCTTTCCTAGACGTAGACCCTTACCCGCCCTATATATAGTCTTGATATTGATAAAGGTATCTCTTTTATCTTGTTGGCATCTTGTTTTCCGATATGTGTGTGTTGGTGTTTTGGGTGGAAAATGTAAAATGAATTTCATCGTAAATGTAACAAATACGTATTGGAACATTTAGGAAATAGATAAATGTTCATAGTAGCAACATTATTTTAAATAATGATCCGGTAGTTTATGGATTTAATGCATTACGAATTGTTGAATGTTTTAAACCACCGGAAGCTTACTGCATTCGCGAGACACTATAGAACAATGGTAGATTAGATGAAAAGAATTGCTATTACTGCTGAAGCATTTAAATGTAGATTTTAGGAGAGACAATCGGATAACAGACGAAAAAAAAACACCAAATATGAAATTTGTAAAATATTCCAAAGCTCTGTAGTATTTCGACTGTGTTTTAATTTACATAATTCATCCGTATACCTATTTAGATTATTTGACGTTTGTCAGAATATGGTTATTGACTAGAATTTGAATTCATATAACATATTAATGCATATAATAAAACCGAAATAAATCGTCAAACTACCAACAATTCATAACAGAAACGAATAACAACTATAACAATAACAACAATAGAGTAATATGATGAAAATTGGTGAAAATATGAATATAGTCAATTTTAGGGATAGTAATGAAAAGTTTTAATGAAAACTGTACACATCCAATAGAAACCTAAAAATTATTATATCGTATCGTAGAGATGAGAGAGGATACATTCATACAATCCAGAGAAACTGGTTAAAACAGTTTATTCGTATCACGTTTTCGTAAAACTGGTACTGGGCGTCAATTAATTTCATTTAAATCGCGAACATCAACAGAAAATTGAGAAAGGGGGATGAACGAGAACTGACTGGATGACCGGCAAGTCCTCTAAAAAGCATTAGAACTTGTTTGATATAATATGGATGTAATCGGAATTTCAATTACATCGAATATATGAAACTTTGAGCACTATTTTAACGTTATCATTGGATTTTATTACTTATTCCAACTATATACATAGTTACATCCCTGATAGTTTTTGCTTTGTTATTGATTTCTAGTGTTTTTCTTTTTATTTTATTGCTCGATTATACAATTTTGTTGATTTCTACTTGTTGTTTATCCCAAATTCCATTCGTGTATTCTTTATTTTTAATTCTACGAAGATGCGACCTGAAAAGATAAACTGACAACAAAACAAATTGAAACAAAAAGATGCAAATATCCATTAGATATTTGGAGGCTCATTTTTTATCTTCTCAAGGATTCAGTCAGTCAAAGCTTTAGAACTTGTTCTCTAAAAAACTAATCATTTTACAAAACGCTATAAGGAAAAACAGTCACAACAACAACAACAACAACAACAACAACATACAAATCATCTTCACTAATTTATAATTTCATTTAATTCTTCTTCATTTACATTGTAACAAAATTAATTTACTGTAAAACAAAACAAATTTCGCACAACAACAAAAATTCCAAGAAAATCCATCTGACATTGTTCCATTATTCTTCTTTTCGAATGCTTGATGTGTAAAGCTTCGCCTTAATAAATTTCAAGGTGTCGAAATGCGGAAAAAAAAGGTCTTCGTCTATAATGTCCTGAATTCCAGGTAAGAGAACTCCTCTAATTTTCTTCTTAATAGAAACACTAGACTACGTTAACACCCCCTCATGCATGCCAGGTATACAGAGAGATGAGAGTAGATTCTTTGAAACCACGCCAAGCAAAAAAAAAACCTAATTTACTTTTTAATCTCTTTGGAAATTATTAAAGAATTATATTAGAAACAAGATTAATCGTAGCGATAATTTAAAATCCTCTTTGTACTCTGTCAAAATTAGTTTATTTTATAGTTTAACGAATAGCAAGTAATTACGAGATATAAATATCCACTGAAATGGTAATATTTCGTCAATTTTTCCAGTGTTGTCGTATGGGTTGGTGGATGGGATCGTAAAAACTCACTTTCAATCATAATTCCCCGACATCTCACCATCAAAGACGACGAAACGAAAAGACCATCTTTATTAGAGTTATAAATTAAAAATCGGTATTACTATAGCGTGACTTTGGTTGATATAAAAATGCCTTTATTAGGCATTTTCCTGAAGTTAACTAGAATATGGCCGTAAATACGTACAGTATGTGCGTGTAAAGAATCTCTATAGTAGCAGTTTTTTAAAAATAATTTTACTTCATCATAACATTTGTTCAAATCATTATTGTTACTGATTCCTATAAAAATTTTTGTTCTTATAATGCGACTTTTTGGGGATGATTTGGAAAGCCAAACAAAAAAAGAACAGAAACTCTATTTGCCACAGACGAGAAAATTGCCAATGTTGTTTCACTCTACTGGATATCTCTTCAACTTTTCTTTGACACAAACCCAATCTGGTTTGATAAAGATCTGATTGATGTTGGACCTGGTAATTTAGTACATTTGAAAATTGCTTAGTTTCCGAAGAAAAATTCATTTTATTTTTTTATATGTGCGATATAAAAAAAATATTAGTTAATATTGATGTGGTTGCAGTCAGTATTACTCCTACATTAAATCTTGAACAATTTTCAATGGAAATTGCAATTTCCTGTTGTATTAAAGTCTAATCTTGATTACATTTAGAGTTTACAGTTGCCATCTAATATACACCCATATAATGCATATTAAACCTAAGTAGTGTTCTGCAAATGTTTATAATAAGCAATTACTATACGCCAATTTTGTCTTTATACGTCAGCCTTTAATGATAACATCTTAATTAATTCAACTTGGTACATTTCTTCGAAAATGTTTATCATACGGTTTCGTTTAACATCAACCAATTTTATTCAATCCACGTAAATCTCTATTAAAATAAAATAGACCAAAAGCCAAAAACCACACCAATATCTTCTCTATACACAAACACAAAAAAAGAGCCTAAAACGACGAGAATCAGGGACGGTTAAAATGGTTATACCTATACTGGATGGAAAGATCTATATACATTTAAATACGCCCACAGTATTGCTGGCTTGGAAATAACGAGACCAAGCCCCATCTCAGTTGTATAGCAATTCGATCGGTCTAAAATGGCCTATAGGGTCGTTAAATGAAGGGTCGCCGTCTAGGTCCACAACAACTTTTTTTCACCTCCATTCTAACTGACTTTTGTCTACCTGGTTTCGGGGGTGGTAATTATAAGGGAGAGTAAATTGTTAAATAGAAAAACAGTTTCTTTTTGGTGGCCGTTAGCATCATCATCATTATTATTACTATGGTTATAGTGATGTAAGATAGACTTTAATTTTTTTTTCTCTTCTCTAAAGGAAAAATTCTTCACGACTTAAGATCTGATGATATAAAACTTGACACATTGAATGTTTGAACTAATTATGTGTTCTTAATTGAGGAACCGGTCAATAGACCTTCTAGCTAAATATTGAAGATTACCATCCATAGTCTAATTTACATTCCTGTTTAGACAGAGAGTCGATCATCTATAATAGACAAGGACTACACTTTAGTGTTATCCTTATAAATAATTCACTAGTACTGCAATGATCCCAACCAGGAAATTAACCGAAGAAACGGAGCAATCTTAATGCAACCAACACTTGTATATAGGGTTAAAGTTTAAAGTTCAAATAAATACACAAGATTATGCTTAAATTCTAAACAATATCCGTAATTCTCGTTTTTATATGTATTACTTGAACGATAGAACCGGTATTTTCAACACCTAATAAAACCCCAAATAAGACAGCGAGTCCGTGATCTTCTAAAGGGTCCCCAGGATAAAATTTTCAGTCTTTCACAGTCTCTAACAATCCCCCACAGTCTCTTAAACAGTCTTTCGTAGTCTTTCACAGT
>JAZBHA010000473.1:27983-39747 GCA_037464855.1 Iselma pallidipennis | reverse complement strand
CATTTTATTTCGTTTGTACTAAATTTCCGGGTGCTAACTTCACGGACCCCAACAGTGCAATGAATTCTGTCTCTCCGGTAGTCGGAAAGATGGAGTATTCTTTATTTTCTTGACTGTCAGCGAATTTTAATCGTAAAAACTATTATTAATTGAAATTATTCACCAACTAGTTTTATATGAGAAATCTACTAATTTACAACTTGATTAATGGAGTGTAGTCTTAAATATATTAGATTATACTAGGACTGTGTTAGAAAAGCCCCAAAATTACAAGAGAAATTAATTTCGAACTGAAATATAGGGTGAAATCGAGTTGAAAGCAACGATCGCGTATTATTCTTTTTGTTTTAATGCAGAGAATGTTCGCTAAAATATTGAAAAGTTTTCCGCTGTGACAATAAAAAACATGATTTTATTTGGAACTTTTTTCATTATTATTATCGTCAGGATTCAGTATTATATTATTGGCTATTCCTGGCAAATCAACAACAACGAACACACCGATTGATTTTTATGTTGTTGTAATCAGGAGCGGAGGAAAAAATCACTGAAAAATTCAACACCATTCCGAGAATCAAGCTGATTAACAAAAGGATATAATGTTGAAGTAAATCCTAGGATTTAAACTATAATTTAATGAAATTACTTTTTATAAAAATTTATAACTGGTAGTAGTCTGTAGATTTTTATAATAAAAAATCTAAAAGTATTGTTATCGCTTGTTGGATAATGCTGACTTGTTTTCTTTTTTAATTTTGCATCCCCCTTTTAGGTGTGCATTTCCGGATATGAACGTTAATCTCAGCTTCATTATTTGGCCAAGTATGTAAATTGCCCGGTAATGACACTTTTTATTAGAGTTAAATTTAATGGGGAAGTCATTAAGGCAACTATTGCAGTAATTGTTCTGCAAACTATAAACCCTACGAAAAAAAACACCTTAAAAGAAACGATAACCGTTATTTCTCGTAAAATGAATAATTTTTGATTGAATTTTTTCCGTTGGTATTATTATTTTAATATACGTCCACCTATATCTATGTCAAGACAAAAATTTATTTAGTAGAAAAAAGATACAATTAAACGAAATAAAGGCCATAATAGAACCGGCGGCAAATTTATATTATAGCTGGTTTTTACTGTTATTATCGTTTCCAAGAGATGAATATATGTAAACGATTTGAAGTTCGATTTTACCGTTATTTTGCCTTAACAGTGTGTGAAATTGATGGAGTAAATCGAATAAGTTACATACGACAGGTTTTCCATCAGTTCTGTCTCCTTTTTTTTGAGGGGGTATACAATTTTCACTGAATTTTTCACGGGGAAATAACCGACAACGAACAACAGTTTAGTTTCAAGACTTTTACTAAATCTTTTCTCCTGTTGATGCTGTTGTTGTTGTTGTTGGTGTAGAAAAAGTCGTTACGCGAAACTTCAATATAACTTGTAATGTGAACAATACGGAAAATACTTAACTTTTTTCCTTTTAGATAATTCAAGGATCAATATCTAAATACTGTTGTTATTGTAATAAAAGTAGGATAAATATATAATTGTCCTTGATTTCAAACTTAAATAGTAATTAGATAATTTCCATTTTCTTTTGTTTCTTTAATAATCCAACATTGTTCTCTGATAAAATTGCCGGTAATTATGGGTAAATTTCAAGACAGGGGCGGTCTCTACTTACAAAACTTTTTCATTCTCGTTCGTTCCATTTTCATATAAAACTAGTTTTCTACCAGAACTTCAAAGTTGACACAAAATAATTCCATCGTTCAATATTCAAATACCGACAAAGCCAAAACTAAAATACTCTGTTATTATCTGGTTGAAATCAACCATTCTAATATAAATTCCCCTCTTATCGATGAACGGTGCATTTCGAAAATCGAAAATCTAATTTTGTGCTAGGACTCTCTTTTCGGTTTTGTGAATAGCCTGCAGGTGAAATGTTGGTGTAGAATTTCCTCCTTCTCTTCGTGCCTATGTCTCTTACCATATGGTATGATTGCATTGGGGAAATTGTTTGAAATTCTACCAAATGTTAGTTTATGTCTGTCTCTGTCTTTCAATCTCTTTGTCTCTCCCTCGTTCACCTTCCCTCCCTTTTGAACCAAAACTTGCACAAGTTTAGTTGAAACGTTTTTAACAGAGGAGGGTTGAAATTCAAAATCGTATGTGAAATCTTGTTGTTTACTTTTATGTTGCTGCTTTGTCAACCACTATACGAAAACAATTTAAGTTTTTTGTACCTGTGTGTGTGTGTGTGTGTGTTACAAAGTGTGCAAATTCTCAAAATGTCACTGACAAATGAAATACAGGATTTAGCAGTAAAATGCGGGAAAAAGAAAGTTTCCTAACAATTCATTACTCGGTTCTCATTAAAATCTTTATCCTAAAAACGGAAAATTATTAGAATTTAGTTTCTTATCTAGTTAGATATTGTGTGTGGTTAGTGATTCAACAGCTACATTATTCGGAAACTAGAAAAAAGATGACTAGTTGTGGTAAAGTTGAACTTTATTTGTGGTCAGATTGTGTAGGAGTCAATCGATTCAATGGATTTCTCGCCCCTTCATCTGTAGGGCGGATTGATTAAGTGAAATGTGGTAGATCTTAATTTGTAAATAAATTGACTACGATTTACAGTTTCTATATAAAGATTATTCCTCCGTCGTTGATTTCTCTTCCTCTTTTATTTCTCTCCATATTAAGAGATCTTAAATTTTTTCTTCATCTTCGTCTTCATATAAACCAATTTGCTGTTATCGCTTTAGAATTGACTAGTGAGAGTTTATTAAGAAATTTCGTTTGCTTTTATACAAACTTTGGACCATTTCCTTTTCGTATTTTATCCTTTTGTTCAGTGAACGAATACGCCAATTCATCACGTTCTACTAAAAGTGTATATATATATAGGTATAGGCCAGCCCCTCTATTCCTCCATTCCTGCTGGACTTTTTAAGTGTCTTCTATATTATCTGGTCGGGTCTGCTTGACAACTTCCCAGTTGTTAGTAATCGGTTTGAGAGGGTGGTGAACTTGTCGACGATTCCAATAGTGGAGTCGATAACATTCTAATTTTATATAAAAGAGACAAGGTGAAGGTATATTGAACATGACATGAATTTCAATTATGCTTTATATAGTTCAGTAATGTTGGAAAGTTTCTGAAAATAGCGTCAAGAATGGCATTTTGCTGATTTCAGCAATTCCAGTCCAGTTTTATATAGCCTGGCAACATTTACAATTCAGTCAAAATCTTAGTAAAAAATAAATTATCCTAGATTTTTCTTTTTTCATTACTTTTATTCATTTATTTACAAAAGAAAAAGGTGTAGAGTGAAGTAAATCTTGTAATATATCTCGTACAATATGAGACGTGACTGTATGGTTTTTTTTTTTATTGTTGCTGCCAAATTACATCTAGTAAATTGGGAATTTTAATCTCGACAAAATGCTAGATTTTCGTGTAATTCGTTATGAAAAATAACAAAATCTTATTACAGTCTACATACCCATTTTCGTGTTGGAATTTTTGTTTTTCCAAAAACTGAAACATGTTAGATAAAAGACAATCGACTTGAAATTACCATTGGAAATTCGTGTATAGGCCAAATCATTGGATCACGCAAGTTACTTTTCGGAAAAAAAGAAGAAAATAATGAGAGAAAATAATAAGGAGAGAGAAGTTTATTTTGTCTAGGCCGTGCCGCCGGTTACCAAAACCGCTACGTGACCCAAGAAGTAGTCTCTCGCTCGTATGTTGGCCTCCTTCAGCATCCGCCTTCCTCTACCTCACCTATATGTCCTCTTTTCTTTTGTAAGTATCGCTCACGTGTCTATCATCATCATCAGCAGCAACCAATCCAATAAGAAAAAGTTCATATGAATCAGCAATTTTTCTATATTTCAATTTACATAATAACAGATGATGATGGTGATGATGATAAAAGGGCGAAATCTAATTTTAATTTCAGTATGTTTTTCAGTGCTTTTATTTATCATTTCTATACTACTTTAAACCGATCCAATTTTATTTTAATACAAAGTAATTCTGAGGAGAAGCATTTTCATCTAAAAGCGTGAAAAGAAAGGCACATCACAATATGAATCTAAATGACATGCAACAATCTATCTATAATTGACATCAGATTATTTACATATTTTTTTTTGTAACGGAACACAATGTAAGCCCATTATGTAAAGATCTTGTCGATAATGTTGTTGGTTAGGTAGTTCGTTTTGTTTAGAAACATTATGATAAAACCAAAGGAATAACTCAGTAGTTCACTTTAGAATTTTAAGAATTTCCAATAAATACTGGCAGTAAATTATTTTTATGTGTAATTAAAATAATGACCAAGTTCATTTGCGATTCAACAATCCAGCTAGAAATAATAAATTGACTATAACCATGTCATTTGACAATGTTGCAATCTATAAATGCAATCAAATGACTATTTAATAGTGCCATTATAAAGTAAGTCTTGTCAATTGATAAGAGAAATTATCTAGGAGAAAAAAGGAGAGTGATAGAGAGACGGTAATGATCGAGAAAATCATTGAAGCAATTCACAACTCAAACATCATTAAGTTTTCCAGATAAAATGATTTCACACACAACTTGATTCAATAAAATTAAAAATCATCCTTTAAAGATTTTACATTCAGGTAGGTACTACACTGATATTTTTTGTAATTGTTAGAATTTTGTGAGATTGAAAGCAAGCAACACAAAAAAATCCTAAAAATCTTTACCTATTTTGTGTGTGTAGGGTATATCTCAGGTAGTGTTGTTGCAGAAAGAATCCCGCCACCACGCTATCGTTCCCCAAAATTCATCCATGCATAACTTTACAAAACAGGGATTAGGTCGGTTTATTGTATGGAATTTCTCATTTTTCATCGAAAAGCTATCTATATAAGTTTTTGGCAGGATGGTATAAATGGGAGTACCTCTATATAGTAGGTACGGTTGCTTTTTACTTGTGGTGTGTGTAGGAGTTCTGTGAAATGTTGTATGGAATTGAAGCGGTTTCGAGTGCAGGTGCAAATAGATCTTTTCAATTCTCATTTATTTTTGTCAGTTCTCGTATTATTATTTTCTATAGAGAAAGACACGTTTTAGTATAGAATTTCTTCTTCATTCTCTTCAAACAGACGTTAGGTACATATCCGAGTTGTATTTTTGAATAAATCTGACATTTGTCTAGAAATTAAACAGGCAACTTTACAACAATCTGACAAAGTTTTCAAGTATCAGTTGCAATCTGTTATTCAAAATTGTTTGCAGTCTCTCTCCTTGTGTGTGTGTATTCTTTTGCTTCTTTCCTTATTCCTGTTAAAGTTTAGAAATGTTGAACTTTTTTAGATATCAAATTCCAGTTCATTAAAATATTGTTAAAAATCAATTTGTCAACAAATAATTAAAAAATGATCAATTCTACCACTACATGTTTTTGATGGAATATTTTTAAAATTTCCATTATATTTAAGTAAACAATAAAATATTCATCAACAATCAACCCATTTCGGTTGTTTTATTAACTATTTTGGGTAAAGAATATTAGTGGTAGTATAACGGAAATTTTGTTTAGTAATTTAGATCGGATATTAAAGAGCTTTTTTTCTTCTTCTTGTGTTAACAACTTCGACGATTCATTGTAGGATCTCTCTTAGTTAACCTCCTCCTCCTCCTCCTCCCCCATCGTCTTTTATCCCTTAAGGGACGATAAATAATTCACATTTCCCTATTGTTTCCTTCCAGCAAATTTCCAAGTCTTTTACAAAAGAATTTCTCCACTAATATTGATGATAGAGAGGAGGGAATGAGTGTTTTTCGTTTTGCCAATAATTCATCTTTCTAACCATTTTAAAGTAGGATAAAGTTGAAATTTTCAGGATTCTTATCTTATACATATAAGTAATAATAATTGTAGTAATATAGTAATAATTTAAAAACTTGTTTACTAAAAAACATTTTCTTCGTCGTTTCTCTTTATTTAAGTGGATGTGTGAGTGTTGTTGGATTGTAATTTATTACAAGAGACGTAAATAAGATAAACGTACAAGACACTTTACTTAGAATTTTTCAGCACCTAGGGTTATATATCAAGGACTCTACAATGAAAACTGAAGACTACAATTCATTCAGCTGTTCAAACATCCACGGATTTACGTCATCATATAAATGATGATAGTCGTTCTTTAAATCAAAACTAAAAACTGTTTTTCAGATGATTGATTAAACTGATTGTCTTTCTTAAAAAAAAAGAAAAAGGTAATAATAATAGAAATTCATAAGGTATTCCTAACATACATATCAAACTTTCTAGTCTATTATTTCATTGGTAGTTTGTTATACAAATTTACTATTGAAACAGTAATATCCTAAAGGACAATTACCAGTTCCCTGTGAATAACGTCTTTTCATTGGATTATATTAACATAGCGTGTTTGAATTGTGTTAGTCTCGATAATAGTATCATAATATTAACCTCGTCTTATCAAATACCAAATACCAACCCCCGTTACATCTACTAAAAGGAGATCGCGTTATTATTAGAATTCACAGAAACCAGTTTCAATATCAAAAATTATTCACACCTCCTCCATAAACTAGTTGGTGGGCTTCAAAATTATATCGTAACCTTTTCATAACATATTAATCTTGTTGTGTGAATTACTGAAATTTGTTGAAATTAGTTTTTTCTCTCTCTGTCTGTCTCTTGTAAAATGACATGAAAATGGGCGTTCTTACAGTGACCATTATGTAAAATGTAAATTTTCGTTCGAAATCTGGAAAATTTAGTGGATTTTTTTTTTGGTATGTTTGCATAATAATAATTTTAAAATTTGATTAAGAATTGAAACTGCGTTTCGCGGCTAATGTGTTCTTCTACGATTCCATGTTCTTGGAACATCTCCCAGGGAGTGTTTATTGAAACCGCAACATCATGAATAAATTATTCTCAAGTGATTGATGAAGGGGCGTTTCTGGATAAAGACATTTATACAATTCGAATGATCAGAAATCTATTTGAGATTTGATATGAAGAGAAAAGAATTCCACCATCAGACACACTCTAGATTTCTTTCTGTATCAATAAATTATCGAATTATTATCGAGATATGGATGATGGTGTATTAATAAAAATAAATCGAATTTTCAAATCACAAAATTTGATTAGGTTTTTTTTTCGGAATCTGAAAATAATAACCGCTTTAAATATACATTGCTCGTTTGCTTTTCTTCCAAGTTTCCTTTTGGCATTTCTATTGGCTTTCCTCTACCAATCTTCCTACAATTTCCATTGATTTTTCTTTAAAAACAATGATACCATATCCTAGTGGTTATTACGTTTTTATCGTCTTGTGAATAGAATTAAAATTATATATCGAAAAATTTTTATTTCATCATTCTCATCGGGTAATAGTTGAAGAAATTAAATAACAATTTAAAATCGAAAAACGTTCAATTCTATCTTGTGTGTGTTTTTGTGTTTTTTTTTCTCTCTCGTTAATACATTGTTTTTGTTGCGAATATTCCCTTGCCAGTTCGACTTTAAATTGACCCATTTTGGCAATGTTCTAATCGAGTTTAGTTAGTTGAAAGGATAGTCTAATCCACGTTTACAATTAATCTTTGCAACATCCGGAAAATCTCAGTTCTACAATGTCGAAATTTGACCAGGTTACAAATAGTTTGTTTCAACTATGAATTATCTAGGATTTAGGTCTTTAGTAATAGCGGTTAGAAGGTGAATATAGCTAAGGAAATCTACCCTAAAATCTCCCTTCATCTTCATCAATCGATCGACATTGGATGAACTTTATACATACATACATATATAGATACGTATACATATATGTGTGTGTTCTTGTGTGAATGTATGTGTGTCAAGCGATAACTCTCCTTTAAAGCGTCGTTTTTCACCACGAAATCGCCGACGTACCTAATGAGTCGTATGAAGAGATCTCCCTCAAACAGAATGTCACCATATTTCCTCCTCAAATACACATGCCGACATCCCTTAGTTGTCGTTTTTCATGGAAACAATTGAATATTAACAATTTTTGTCACATATTGGGTAGTTGTTGTTGTGGGTGATTTTAATCCCAGTGTTTGGAAGTTTCCCTTCATTTACCCGACTATATTGGTTAAACCCCATATTGTATTATTTATGAATTAATCACCGATCGCGCTTAATAAAATACATTTAAGCCATGGAAAATGGGCTGTTTTGGGATAGTGTGCGAAATAACAATCTGATTGGTATGCGCATACGAAATTGCTAAAGATAAATCTTAGATGAAGACGACAGAATCCTGATTTAAGCACGATTTACGTCACACAAGCTTTAGGATGTGTGTTAGTTTAATTTAATTAGCTGGAAAGGGTTGGTTATGTGTGTGGTAGCTTGTTGTTTTTTCGACAAGCTTGAAATATTGGGGGGGTGTTTTATATAAGCAACATATACGCAACAAAAGGAGAGGAGAAGAAGAAAATCTACGAAAATACTACAATAAAAGATTCAGAATTCGATAGTGTAGGAGGCATTAATAAAAGAATTTAATTTATTTGTATTTCTTGTCTTTTCAGATTTATATAAATAAGTATAGGTATATCTTTGAAATAAAATACTTGTTTTATGTTGGCGTCGCCCATTTCTTTTACCATTTCTGTGCGGCTTATGATGTTTTAGCATTAAAGTTCACCACATATAGTACATCACCATATACAAATATCGATTTGTCTCATATATGTATCTACGTTTTATGTTTATACAAGTTTTCCATCCATTTCATTGCGATCTATCAGCTTGATTTTGTCTCTATCATTTCTTTCTGATAATCGTCGTACAAAAGGCAGTGATGCTGCACTTTAAAAATCTCAATACACTCGTTTATAAAACCTACTTTGTAATATAAATAATAATTAGAATAAGTCGACAATTTTATTATTAAAAATGAGATGACTTTCATATAACCACAGAAGCCATCAAACCAACCAGTCGACCAACGGACAACAACAACAAAAAAAGAACGTTTTATCCGTTTGTCATGATTTCTTGCCACTGTAGGGAGTAATTATTAGGATCCCGTCCACAGCCTTAAAAAAATCTTGTAATAACATTGTTATCGTAGAGAAAATAACTATGTTGTAGATCAAAAATTCACCACCGACAGTGTTGTCAAATTAGAAAAATGTTCATTACAAAAAAAAAATCAATGTGAAAGATTTTTAGGAAATTCTCAAAACTATTCCAGGATCTTTTCTAATTGCCGTGGTTTAAATTGAGTTTTAATGAAAATGGGATTAGTTTTGACAAATCGTTCGTTTCGCTATTGATATTACTGTTCTGGAACGCTTCAAACCAATTTTAACAAACTTTTGTTAAAGTTGAATTACCGATTAATGCTTCTAATGATTTTAATTCAATATAAAATCAAGATTTAGATTTTTTGTGTGTGAGTGTAGTTAGTTAGATTTTCAACAGAATATACAAAAGGGAGACCCTAAATTTTGTAAATAGTTAAACAAAACGGACATCAGATTAGACTTGAAATAATACCACTAACTAATTACCCTGTTTTTCTTTGACCAAAGAAAAGGTAATGTCATGGTGGTGTAATTTCGATATAAGAAAAAGCTAATTTAGCGACATACAAATACGTGTATAAAATAATAATAATAATGCCACAAAATAACCATAGCAATTTATACGAAAATCCATAGAACAATGGAGCAACGACAAAAGGTGAAATAAAAACCGCCCCTAGTAGATATATGTATATCTGTATAATATGTGGTATTGTATATGGTAGAGGGTAGAGTTTATTGTTAATTTAACCAGATTTTCAGTTACACTCTCTTATTTTTCTACCGACTTGTATTGTATTATATGTTTGATTCTGTTGGTTTTTATTTTATATTGTATTTTTTCCTGGTTGTTGTGCTCCTCGTTTATGTATTGTTGAGAATTTAATTCAAGTTGCGATCGTGTTGCTGATTTTTCTGTTTCCGCATTGCCGCTTTAACGTTGTCGTGATCTGAAAACTAGAAATCGTAAGCAGTAAGTAGTAGGAGAGTTATAAAAGAAGAAAACCAGTGAAAGAAGCTGGATGGAGAATTGGTTTGTGTGTATATGTATGTATGTGTGTGTGTGTGTGTGCCAGATCAACTGTATCAATTTTATTATTATTACTATCATCATTATTATTATTATTGTTGTTAACATTCTCTAGATGTAAAACCACACCCAACAAGAATAACCAGTCTTTCGTTACAGAAAATTGAAATGAATATAGAGTCTCGACCTTTAGCGAATCAATCATAGTTAACATATTACGACAGTTCTAGACTAACTTCCTTTGATCTAATCATAGATGATTAAAGAATTAAAATACATACCTACTATAGAGATATCTTGACAAGATATTAGAAAATCTAGTCGTGATAGTTAATAATTTTCAGTCTTTCTTGTTTTATTTTATTATTTTTTTTAACTGGATTTTAATGAAAGATTATAATGTTATCAATAGAACGTGTATTGTTACAAATTCAATTCTTATCAGATTAATGTCTTGTCAAGATACTGAAAATGAGACGAGGGTCTTCTTCATTAACCCTCTTCTGCTTTTGTAGACGATATTTGTGCATGCTTAACGGCAATAATTTAAAGAGAAACTACTGTGAATAATAATTAAAAGGGGGAGATTAACGACATAATTATTGCGTTTCAACAGTATTTTGATTGTTAATTAGTCTTAAATATATATATAGCGAAACAAGATTTATCGTATAACATTTTTATCAAGAAACTTAAATAGCCGATCTACAATTCGATTTTTACCAAAAAAAAAAACAAGTAGAAAATAAACTTTGTGAATTTGGAATCAAATACTAATTTTAGATAGAGTTTATTTGCATAGAGTATGTTTAATATTTAGAGTTTCATAGTTGTATTAAAATTAACCAGACCCTGAGTATGTTTAAAATCAGTGAAGTTTATTTAATACATACAGACTAGTTTTCCTTTAACCTTTCAGTTATTAACTGAAATTTCTTTTAAAATTGTATTTTATGATCCTGTTTTCCTTTTCTTTGCTAGACTTGATCATTTATTGAAATTTTTGCTTGACATCATTGTTAAACGAGACAAAAACGATGAAGAGAATTGAAACACAATATTCGGTTGTGTTGTCAATAGTTTATTCAAGCACGAGAAATTGAAACGATACCCATCATTTTTAGAAGAAAAAAAATCATCCATCCTACGTCTCGTGAACATCGTTGATAAAATTCGAAATTTCTACTTGTAGTTCTTGTCTTTATCCTCGGCATACAATATTTTCAAAGTGTTCAATTTAACAAAAATCAAGTTTTAGGGCTACCTTTGGATGATTGAACGTCTTACTAGTTTCTAAATCATTTTCCGTGTAATGTTTTTTATTCTTACCTTGTTTCCTTCAAGATTCTGCTCTAGAAAAAAAAACGATCGATCAATCCTCATGTCATGACTATTTATAAACTAAATTAATCGTATACACCTACATAGTACAACACTATTTAAACTAACCATATTACCTTAAATAGATTTTATAATTATTGTGTTTTAATCTCAATATTCCAACAAATTCTACAGATTTAATTACATTTTATACGAGACAAAATTAATAATTACCTGGATAATAATACGAATTTCCTGTAATTGATGAAAGCTCTTACTTCCTTATTCGACCCCCCCCCCCT
>JAZBHA010000473.1:0-27944 GCA_037464855.1 Iselma pallidipennis | reverse complement strand
TATTCTAAAAGCTCATTTTTTGTCATTAAATACGGTAATTATTGTCTCACAACAACAGAAAGCTTGATTTTGTCAAAAAAAAAAAAATTGTAAACGACACCGGAAGATATGACGATGATGATGGTCTTTGTTTATTTGTGTTTGCTTTTTTTTCTTCTTTTTCATTGAATAGAAGTCACAGACGAAAGAGAATTATTGCAAAAGGAAATAATTACGGACAGAACAAAGGATTGGATAATTGCTGGCAACACAAACTCGTGGGATTGTGTTTTAGTTTAGGGACTGGGTTGGAAGGAAGGAAAATTTTGGAACGAAATTCAATAATTGCCTATTATTTGATAAAAGCTTACCTGATTGAGATTTGTGTTGTTTTTTTTTTAATTTTTCATTTACTTTTGATTCTATTGTAGGTATATAGTTTCGATTAAAGAAAAAACCCATTACTAGATGTTGGTATAGGGTAGGTATACCACTAACCGTTAGGAGAGGTAATTGACTATTTCCTGAGTTAATTACTATTGAAATTGTTTGTGAGGAAATCTAGAAATTGAAACGATTGTTAACGGTTTTACGCTTCACATCTAGGTTAAATTGGCTTTTAAAGTCATCTAAAATTATGTTGTGCCTTCTAGTTGACATACAACTAGAAGGCACAAGCGAATTCTCTATGCGGTATTCATTGTTTGTTGATTTGTTTAGGTAGTCGGGATGTGTTTGTTGTTGTTCTAGTTGTTGTTCAAAAGGGAAATTCTAACATAAAAACAACCCTGAATATTACCGTGATGGCCACAAACACACAGATATTTTGTGGCTGTGTTATAAATATTGTTCATGTTAGGCTATATCAGATTTCTTGTACACACATACTAGTTGAATATTAGTGACACGTATATACGTTGGAGCAAGCTGTATAAAGTTGGAAATTGTCAGACAAAAAGCGATGAAAAGAATACATAATTGCTTCCAGTTTTCCACATGTCGAAGAATACTAATCGGGCCAAAGAGATTATTCCATTGTGTGTGTTGACACTGAAATCCAACAAATCATGATAAAATCTCGACGAGCAAGAAGTTTTCGTCGTCAATTATAAACGAAAATTTAAAAATTTTGGTTCTATTAAATAATAGCTATCATAAATTTAGTTATGTATGTGTATTTGACAAATGTTCTATTATAATAAGAATTTTTGGGATAAATATGTGAATTTTTCAACATGCAAACTTTGAATTAGAGATACTAACAATAGAACTAAAAGTTTATCGACAATAATCTACAAAGGATTTGGTGAAATTACCTCTACGTAAAAGATTAGAAATAATGAAAGAAAATTGCAGGACGTACGTATAATACCGATCGATATAATACCTATTTAATATAATTAAATCATTTTAATTAGATCAGGCTGAATAGAATTATCTACAATACTTTGACCTTAATCCATAATACTCTAAATTACTTTATTATGTCGTTGTTGACATAGTAATTGACACAATATTGGTTAATTATTATTAGAAAATTAATTTCAGGAAAATAAGTTAAAATATTGTATAAACCGGTAATCCAGGCGTGATGATGATGTGTGCTTAAATCTCCTTTGTTATTGCGAGTAAATCCCAGGCATTGCTGGTAATTTAAATCCAATTACTAACGAACATGAGAGGAAGGTTTAAGAATTATACGTAAATATCAATTTAATGATAATACATTTTGATACTGAAAAGTTTGTTTAGAATTTCCAAATTATATATGTATGTCGTCCTTAATTTTTGCTGCCCTCTCGTAACTACGCCCAATTTAAACCGAATTCCATGATTTAATTCGTATTGAATACGTGTTTAATTAAAATCGACCATACTACGTACGTGTAAAATGATTACAGCCATTTTGTGTAGTCGAAATTCAATGGAAATTATATTAAAATACACCAACAGCCCCTTTAGTATCAAATTTAGCTCAATTTACACATACACATAGTGTGTGTAGTGTTCCTGAGTGTCAATAAAAACGCAACACACACACAATATGTCTAAAGGAGACAATCCTTTTTTTGATTATTGACACATGTCTCCGAAAGGAGCGAAAGTAACGAAAGGAGAAGGAGGTCTGGAGAAAAAAAATTTGAAAAGTTCGACATTTCAAGTTGTTGTATAGCTTTTAGTGCCTCTTGTTATTCAAAAAAAATAAAATAAAAAATTCTGAGGAAATCGAGAGGGACAAGCAGGTGTTCCAGGTAAATACGATTCTAACATGTGATGTTTATTAAACAGAAATAGCGCTAGAATACAAATGGATTTTGATGCTTTTCTGACCTAACAACAGTTTGAATAAAACAGAATTTTGTTTGATATCAGGGAAAATTGCAAAGGAAACTTTGAAACGATTGAAACTTTTATACTAGCTTTGTGTATTGTATTCTATTATATAATATATTGATTCGTATTACTGTCGGTACATTTGATTGTTATCAGTTTTATGTGTAATATCGATTGATAATAATTTGATTTGATAAGAAATCAAATGGTCAATTTCATTATTATAGACAACGTATAGGTACACATATATGCATGGAGACTTCAACGTGCGGTCAAGACAACGACCCGTTGTCGTCGTCGTCGTTGTTGTTGTTGTTAAAGTTGTTTCAGCCAACGACCGGTTTTCAGAGAGTGTGGTTGTTGTTGTTGGTAGATACGGCAAAAACTGGCTTCTTCTTCTTCTTTTTCAAGACTTTCTGTTGTGTGGCAATGTTGTCAGATTGTACCGAGGTCAACTAAACACCTGCTTCTTGTTTGGAACAACTGTTCAAATGAAATTTCGGTATTTTATTGATTTCAATTTTGAAAACTGTATAATTGAGTTGAGAGATTTTCAATTGATTGAAATTTGTACGATTTAAATTTGTGTATTTGAGTAACAATATTCTAGATTATAATCTTGAGACACTCTATAGATAGGCAACATAAGATGGCTACTATACAGGGTCAAGATAGGTGTAGTTCTAAGGTCAACAACATCTCATGCTTGTTTTCTTAATATTGTTAGTTCTATTCTCCGCTTTTTCTATTTTAATAAAAACCAAACGAACACCTCTAAAAAGATACTTTCAGAAAAATCATTTTCTTTTTGTTTCAAACTTTATTCCAAATAATGATTTTTCTTTTAAGATGGAAAAAAAAACGTCTCAGTAGCTTTATGGTAGCGTGACGATCACGATGATGATGATGATGATGATGATGTGATTACAATTTGAATGGTAAAATGCAAAAACAATATGTTTTGGGGATTAACTGAAACGTTCTCATGATGATGTTGAAAAACTGTTGTTTGATTTGATGATAATTGACTGGAAATTGTTTTTTTTTCTCTTCCTTTTGTTGTGACTTGAATAGAGTTGGTAATTTTAGTGTAACTAAAAATTGTCTAGACCGATTACAATACATTTCTCAGCGAATCGTGAAATAATATTGAAAAAAATCATTGATCCCACTACGAAATTTAGCAGCAGAAAGAAATCATGAATCATTAAATCATATCAACATTTAGGCGGATTAGTCAAATTTGGTTGAAATCATCTAATTCGTAATACAATTCCCAGAAAGATTTCAATTAGTAATCGGATATTTTTCGAATTCTGTAACGAAAAATATTGAAATTCTCTAAAATTACAGGATTTAGAAGGGGATTTTTTTTGGTAGTAAATGGGAATCGCTTTTATTAAATGGCTTTATCGTTTTTCCTGCTGTTGCCACTACGTTAAAAGGTTGCCATCAAATATTTAGATTATAACCATTCTAAGATTTTATTGTTTGTTTAATTGACAGTAAAAGTCTCCATTAATGTTCGGCTTTATTTTGTTCTTTTTTCCACTTTCATTTTTCCCGTCCCTTGTCGATATTATTCCTCAATTACTTTTCTTCCATAATGCTGCCTGTCGTTCCATTTCAATAACAATTCAAATTAATCTTGAAAGAATCTCCTTCGGCTGTGTGACGGTTTCGCTTTACCCATCTTGATAATAAATCTATACACACAGACACGCACGCACATATACATGTACAACAAGGACTAAGAAAAACAGCAATAAAATAGTGTCCTAAAAAAGGCATCTATCGATTCGGACGTAAAAGCTTTTTACTAAAGTTCGTTTCTGTTATAAAAAGAAAATGGTATTTTTTTTCTCTTGGACTAAAAAAGCATCATCTTCTAGTTATGACATTAATCATAGGTGGTCAGCCTATTAAGGAAACTTTGCATTTAAAAAAAGTCTAAATGAAGAGTTTATTATCTTCAGTTATGCCCATAGGAAACTTTATTTAATTACATGTTATCTAGATACATCGTCGAGGAATAAATCTTTGAAGAAGATGAAAAGAATAAGCCACCAAATAGATGCAAGAAACTTGTAATGATGCCAAGTTTTTCGCTGGTTATCATAATCATAAATCACGGCTTTTTATTTGTTGTGTACGTCCAATGTTAAACCCTTTATATGATCAAGAATATAGGCTAAATTTGTTGTTGTTGTTTGTTGTTGTTGACATTTTCGGCACAAATATTCATGCTAAATTGTCTCTTTATTGTTTTAATTTAAATCTAAACATTTACAACGACAATCTTAAATGGCCTAGAATATGGTGAAAAGATGGTTGTGGAGAAGTTGTGAAACGAGATAAAATCTACTATAGTTGTGAAGGGAAATCTCGGTTAGTTGTTGGTTGGTTGGTTGGTTAGTTGGGTTGGGTTGGTTGGTTTTAGAAATGGTGGACGAACTACTACTGCCGGTCTCCAGGGAAGATCTCGGATTTCAATTGCTTGGTGGATTGTTGGAATGCGATTTTTATATATATATGTAGTATAAATCCAACATGATATTGTAATGAAATGTGAATGTACCGTGGAAATGGAACCAAGATAGGGACGATATATATTTCAAGAATATAATGGAAAAACGGATGGTTGCTGAGAATTTATGCAATATGAACTTCCGTCAAAAACGGAGACGGACGTGTGAACTGTAACGGTTGCGTCGTGCAATTCTTTTTAACAAAAGAAATACTGAAATCGTCACCGTTTTGTGTCGAAATAATCGAAGGAAAATTCAAAATATTTCTACAGGATTGTAAACGTAAAGATATCCTGACATTTTCATGAGAAATATTCAGTTTATTCTAGATTATCGTCGTTGTTGACGTTGTCGTTGTGTGCAAACTTGCTTCTTCCAAGCCTTTATGTATGTCATGAACGTATTTGCCAACAACAATAGGAAAACAGGAATCCACCTACCTCCTTTCTCTCTCGCTCGTTCGTTCGCCCGTATATCCCCAGCGATTATTCCTCCTAAGAAAAAGTCAGGAGCATTCTTTTTGTTTTTTTGTGTATGTGCGGCTGTCCAATGTTTAAAACATTACACAACAAACGGATTGGAAGACAAGCTGGGTGGCTTATTTTCTTTTTCTGTTTTATATCTGAATAGGGCGACAGTTGGCAAAGACGGAGAAAAAAGAAAGATTAAATTTATTACCCAATAGAATTTTGATATTTTTGCATAATATATTTTTTTCTACCACCAACCAATTTTAATATAGAAACAACTTTTTTTTTGTATGTATATCTTGTATGTATGGTATTTTATATGATATCGTCGTCAACTCAAGTACCTACCACCAATGCCACCAACTTTCTTATAACACGTTCGTTTGAAATATCATCCTAGATATATAGGGGTGGTTTTTATCAACACGTGTGTTTAGATATTTATCATCGGTGTGTATTCGGGGCGACATTTTCTCTATATATGTGTGTGAACTATCATTGCCAGTGGCACATATTTCATGTACAGCCTCAATAATTTTCAACTGCTTTCAAGAGAATTTAAAGAACTCGTCGACGGGTAGTGCAATTTCTGTTTGTACTGTCTTGGAGAACAAACAACAAACAACAACGGGAACAAGCACACTGTCATTGTTAATTCAGTTTTTGTGTTTAGTCTTACTATTATACACAAACAGGCAAACAAACAAACAAACAAATCATAATCAAAAATTATAAGAATGATGGCAGGATTTAATTTCCTGCTGATCTTACAAATAAACTCATTTATTGTTTTTAATAAAAAAAAAATCAGTTTTGTTTAATCTATAACGAATGTGTGAGTTGTGTTTATTTGTATTCCAGTCATTGATCTTCATTAGACCATGAAATACAAACTCTAGTTTGAGCCTCTGATCAATTCCTTTTTTTCCTCCTATCTGTGTTTCCTGGTAATTTCCAATAAATCAGATCACGTGTTACCAATTACAAATCTGTCTTTAGATTGACTTAGCCAACCACAAGAAGAAGCTCGTGCTGTGGTTGCGCCACATTTCCTCTCCCTGTTCGGTGCGTTTCTTTTTTCTAGCCCCGCTTATCGAAATAGTGAAAAATCATCAATCGACATTCAGATTAAATCCATTTGTTTTTTCGCCGCCCCTATTCCGAAAGTATTCTTGAATAATTTTCAGATTATTCAAAAATCAATCAAAGCTCAAGAAAAATCCAATATCGTGGTTCTATATGTGGCGTTTTATAAATTCGTAACAATTTTTAAAATACAAACAAAAAAGGAAAGGGAAAAAAAACAGCTAAACAGATGTGAGCTTTCCATTTAGTAGACGCCCTTTTTTTAAAACCATTTATTTCTGTTTTCCTCTTTTCCTTTGCTAGTCAATCACATCGTTCCACCACATTGTATAATGAAATCTCCCTAAAAATCTGGGGTTATTCGTATTTAACAAAAAAGGGTCTACTGTTATTGTGAAAGGGGTTGGTTTTATTTATATTCAATTAAAGATTGTTTTATTTTGGATTGCAGATATGACGACAGCTGATGAAGTAATTAAAGATACACGAGAGGGTGAGGATGTTACGTTAGAATGTCGTTTCTCAACAGATCCATCCCGAAGGAATCTTACATATTATTGGGCGAAAAATAATAAACAGAATTATGATAATGTAGCCATTGGTAGTGTACCACTGGATAGTAATTACAAGTAAGTAGATATTAAGATGAATTAACTTTTTTTTTTGGTGTGGTTGATGTTGTAATAATTTTCGGTTATAACGATTTTTCATTAAAAATCCGTCAACGTTTTTATATAAAGAAAGTAAAACTTGACGACGTGAGTTCCATTACAAAAGTGATAACTCCCAGTGGTCGATAGAAATTTGAGGATTTAATAGCGGAAGATTTTCGAAAATTTCTAATTAACTAAAAGATTTGTTGATGTTTTAAACTATTCCTATGTAAATTAGTTTTGTGTGATGTTGAAAGGCTGTATCCCTGAAATAATGTATTCCCTCTCAAAACTTTGAATAGTCGACGGTTTGTAGGACTACTAGGGATCTGTTTATAAAACATAATTTAATTTGGTAAGGTCAAAACTGGCTTTTACATACACATACATATATCTATACCGGAACAAACTCCAAGACTTGCCAAATTACGATTATTGATTTTTTTTCTCCCCGTTCTATAAATAAACGAGAATTTTTCAAACAAAATGCTTCTTGTTAAATATATTTTTTTAATTCGAATTTCCCCTTTTTCCCTACAATGTAAATTTCAACATTAAACCGATTAATCCATGAAAAATTCATGAATTTAATAAATAAAGTTCAGTCCTGGATTACATGGGAACAAAGACTCAGTTCAAATATTGTACAGACCTTTTGATGGCATTAAGATATTGCATTACAAAATTTAATGAAATTGAAAGAAATTTAGTAGAAATTCATTTGTATTTTTTTTATTTTTCTTAGTATAACTTGATTTAATTTATTATCATGATTAGTAGTTTAATTAATAAGGAACTTTCAGATTATAACTTGTTTGATTATATAGTAGAACATAGTTCAAAGCATTATTACTACTTGTTTGAGTCGTATTTTAAACAGCAACAAAGTCCCAACGTTAATTACAATTTTAAAAGCAATTTGTCGCACTTAAAGCCATTGCATAACACAACAAAACTGAATTCTACAACTAGGAAACTGAATATGTACGACGAAACTAAATACACATACATATACGAGAAAATATGAAGGAAACTTTGTCAATTTGGCGTGTACGAGAAGATTACAGACAGATGCTCATACGGAAATCGATTCGATGAAAATTGCCAACTTTTCAACAAAAGCAGGATTAATTTAATGTACTTAAATACCTGGAAAAGTTAGTTGTTTGGAAGTGTGGCCAATTGACTTACTTTGCGATCAAAGGTGCTTATATTTTTTCAAAACGAGCTTTACGTAAATATTGCTGAAATAATAAACATTTCAAATAATGATAGTAATAATAATATTGGCGTACGGGTTGTAGTTTGATGATGAAACCCCTATTTAACGGAGTACAACAATATTTGATAATTGTCTATAAAATTTGTGTAGGCGGTTCATTAGGTACCACTGTAGGTTCTTTTCCTGAATCAACCTGCATAAATAAACAATTTAAATTAAAATGATTTGAACAAGTTGCCGGTGAATTGAAAGGTTTTCCTGTATATACAGAAAATTAAATTGACCCAATTTCCTTTTTAGGTTTTAGTTATTATTACTTTTCTAACCAACGAAGAGGGATCCTATTTCTCATCTTTAGTATTATTAAATTTTCACAGAGAATTTCTTCTCTCTTTCGAATAGAATTTTGGGTAAAAGTTCGTTTTTCTTTTAGTTTGTAAAAAAACCGACCATCATCATCAATAAATAGCGGCTCGCAAACCATCTCTTTCGTCTATCAATAATGCAGATGACATCTCCCAGTCTTTCTTGTGTATGTATGTGTTCACGATCCTCTCTGACAACTAAAAGTTTTGTCTTGAAATATTGACAAGTCCATTCGATTTCATTTCAAACAAAAAATAATTTGAAATTAATCTAACAATTAATAACAAAAAGACACTATTTTTTCCCCTAAAAGAGAATGTTTCTGTTGTTTCTAGATTGAATTACCACCCAGAAAAGGGTATTTACGACCTGTTGATATCCAATGCCAGTTATGATAGGGATAATGGTAGATTCGAATGTAAAGTAAAAGCTGGTGGTTCTGGATTGAATTTACATGAACAGAAATATAGTTTAACTGTATTGACTGTTCCACAAGAGCCAGCTATAGCACCCGGATCACTTGTTACAGTTACTGAAGATAAACGACAGGAATTGACTTGCAGCAGTATTGGAGGATCACCGGATCCTGAAGTTAAATGGTATAGAGAGGGTAAGTTTCTTCTTTCTTTACTATTTGTTATTCGATTGTTTTTATATTGAAATAGAAGAACAATTTCATGTTACCTACCTACTTTACTTCAAATCACGGTTTTATAATTTAATTCTAGTTGATGATATTAATCGACTTCCTTTTTCTATGCTGAGAAATAACTAACTTCCTGTATTAGTCAGTCATGAGAATTTACCATCTTACCTAGTAAAATGGAATATTGTTAAAATCCGGTCTTTCTACTTTTCTGTTTTGTTTTGTACGTACTTTTTTTTATTAAGAATCAAACAAAAAATTAATAATAAAAGTTGACTGACTATGAAACATACAAATAACTGGAATCGTATAGGTACCTAGGCGATAAAAGGCCGAGGCGGGAGTGAGAACAGCTTCACCGATTTTGTATTAGCGTAAGAAAGACAATGGGTACCTATTTTGGATAATGAAGAAGGTCCTCCTTCGCTTTGTACGTTTTCTTAAAATAGTATCGAAACACTTGCTTTCTTGTCTATTCGATGGAAAATCGTGACTACTTGTATCTGGTCTAGCTTAGGTACCTAGACGATTGAAAACTCCTGTATACAGGGTTTTACTCTTATTACCATACAGATTGCTATCTCTCTGATATAGCAATTTTATCGTATTAACAAAATCTGTTTGAAATTTAATTCCTCAATTACATTCTGGTATATTTTGATTTAATGGTTTACTTTGAAACCGAAAAGAACCAATTTTTTTTCCAGAACAATTTCCTCCAATTTATTGTATCAAATTACTACAAGAATTTTTGCGTTTTTCAAGTTTTTTTTTATTAAAAATCGATAAAAATTTTTTGTTTTGCTCCTTTCTATCTCGTAAAAAATTATTCAATTTTATCAGATCTTTAGGGAATTGTTGATGCTGCTTGCTGCCGCCCAAGATATGCAAATTTTTTTTATTAGAAATATTAGACAGGTAATGGTCTTGTGTTCGAAAATTATCGTTCTTTTTTTTATCGACTGCTCGTAACAAACATCAATTTCAATTCAAATACGAGGAGAATAATGTTAAATGATGCAGAAAATAAGGAAGATAAAGATCTTTATCTTGAATAGATTATAACAATTCACTGACACTATTAAAACATAAAACATGTAGGTACATATAGAAGTTTATTACAATTCCATTTTGGAGCAATAATTTCCCTTTTTGTTTTTCAAAAAAACTAAAAAAATCGATTTATGTTTCTAATAACTATTTCTTTGCTTGGTCAATAATTGGTCAACCGTTCAGTCGGATGGGATTTTGCAATTTTCAATTAATTTCAACGAAATGTTATGTAGTTTTGTAAAATTTCACAAATCACAACTTGAACAATTCGCAAAAAAAATTGATTTCAATAAAGCAAAACAAAAGGTTGTAATTTACTTTTTCTAAATTTTTTGTTTAACAAAAAAAATAAAAATAAAAAAACGAAAAAAGTTTAATATACGGAATGGTCTGATAGAAGATGTGAAACAATAAAATTCGTTAATTACAATCGGTCGTTCTGTATATAAACAATTGGAATTTAATTAACAGTTTGATTATGTTTGTTCAAGGGGTGGTGGTGGTGGTGGATGGATTTTTCGTTTATTGTCAAGATAATTGTTACGTGCTTGTTGGTTGCAATCGAGACAAAAACAAAAATCCAAGATAACAATTCAGTTTTATTATTAAAACACTTGATATAAACATAAAAGCTGGGTTGACGCAAACGAAAAAATCACCACCACCACCACCATTATCATGACGCCCATCTACTTTGGTCCTTTCACATTACTGAATTATTCATAAAGACATCAGTCCTAGTTATAATTAAATTACTGTCAAGTCTTGTTCTTAATTGAAACTTTGTTGGGGTGGGTGGGTTGCTGTTGCAGGATCACGATATCCTTTAGAGGCTGCCCTCAAGAACGGTGGATCCCGTGATCAACCGACAACCGCAACTTTATCTATCGTACCATCAAAGGAGGATGATGAAGCTGTTTTCAAATGTGTGGTATGGAATCGAGCATTACCGGAAAATAAGAAATTGACAACAACGGTTACGCTCAGTGTTAATTGTAAGTATTGAAGAAAAACGGGATTTTTTACCCGCCTTTCTGTCTTTGATTATTTACTAATTTAGATAATTTTCTGTAAACATTTTGCGCCACATTTTATTATAAACGAAAACCATCCACATCTGGATCGTTCTTTGACAGTGCGACTGATGATGAGACTACTGTGCACCACCAGACCGGATACATATGTTTATCAATATTTAGATTTCAGATCAAAAAAAGCATGTCCTGATGGACTGTTTAACCGTAGTCACATTTGTTTATAATTCCTTTAAATAAAAACCGTTTAAAAATACACAAAATATTTAAAACTCAACAATTACCTAAATAGTCTGTATTTACTGTGTGAATTATTTTTCTGTTGATAAAATATAGGAAGCGATAGTGGCAATGTATTGAAATTAGAGTCCAATTAGATTATCGTTGATATCTCATCGGTTCTATTTAGTATTATCAGGAGATGTAAAATTGAACAATGTCGGGGCCATATTGCGATTTAATAACGATTTACGACTTCTGTTCGAGCCTATCGGTGTAATTAACGCTTAATTTGATTAAAAATTACCAGAGAGAGAGAGATTCTGTCATATCGAAAGAATAAAATATTAGGAGATCAGACGATAATTTCCCAATGGATTTCCATTTCTTCAAGGGAATTTAGAAAATGGAGATGGGCAAAAATTCCTCCTCCTCGTTGGTGGTATTGTTATTGTTGTTCCAAGTCAATCTATAGTATTGAAATTGCATTTGAAGAATTCTGTATTGAATGATAAAAATTCAACGATATGTTTTATATTTTATATTTTATTTAAAATTTAAAAACAATTTCCTCTTAAATAAAATGTGATTACATTTCATATCTTGAATGTATTTCAAAACGTATTTCCTGGTTTTTAATGAACAAGAAAACAAACAAAGCAGTCAAAGAGAATTTCGTAAACGACACAACATTGTATTTTCAGAAACTTTATTTCCTACGAAATTTTGTCAAACAATAATTTATTGAAATTTCGAATCCAAAAAAGAGAAATCTATAATATATTACACGTTTTTCTCGTGTCAAAAAGTATTCTTCGATTGTTTTTGTTGTATTCAATTCAGAAAGAAAATAGGTTTAATATCTCCATGAAACGTTCCGTTCGTAAACATTGAGATAAAACCAAAAGAGCGGGTCTTTTTTTTTATATAAAAAAATTCACAGTTTTATTTACTATCAATTAATTTTATCCTACTTTTCATGAATTATGATTCTGATAAGAATGGAAAATCTCGTCCGCAAACTTGCCAAATATGCATATAAGAATTTTTATTGCGGTCTTATCGCCTGAAAATCTTGAATTTATTGGTTGCTGGCACTAGCTCGATTTTCAACACACACACCACACCGCCCGAACCAAAGCAGGATCGTAAAAATGATTATTTTTCGATATATATGTATATATTATTATATAGATGTTTTGAAACGATTCTTTTGTTGCAGTTGTAGAGTAATTTTAATTGTGTACGCGGATTTTTTCCTTATGTTTTTGATTTGTTGCAGATTTCCCTCGTGTGGAAGTTGGTCCAGAGAATCCCTTGAGAGTTGAACGGGATGCTGTTGCCTCACTTCAATGCAATGTTGATTCGAAACCGAGAGTTTCAGCCGTCCGTTGGACCAAAAACGGTCGTTTTATCAGTACTTACAATCCACACGTCATCCGTCGAGTCAGTATTCAAGATGCTGGAAAATACACATGCAGTGCTGATAATGGTTTAGGTAAAGTCGGTGAAAAAGAGATCGTTCTCGACGTACTTTTCGGTCCTGTTGTCACATTAGAAGCTAAAACCAAAGAGGCAGAAGAAGGTGAAAGCGTCTATATAAAATGTAATGTCACATCGAATCCAAGTCCAATCACTGTTGAATGGGTGAAAGATGGCAAACCTGATTTCCGACAATCAGGTGATACGTTACGTCTCAGTCATGTTACTGCTGAAAATTCCGGCACTTATACGTGTCGTGCTGTCAATCTAATAACACCTAGTGGGGCACCATTACGTCGTATCGAGAAAATCGGCAATGCATCGATAGCATTATTGATACGACACAAACCGGGCAAAGCTCGAATAATGCCCGATCGTCCGGTTGCTATTGAAGGTAATGCTGTTACATTAACGTGCGTTGCAACACCACCCGGTTGGCCAGCACCCCAATATCGTTGGTTCAAAATTGGCATTGATGGTCAACCGACAATTCTCAATTTTGGCACAAAATATTCTATTAGTAATGCCAATTTAGCTACTGAAGGTGTTTACAATTGTCAAGCAACAAATGAATTGGGACCGAGTGAAATGGCTTCAGTTAATTTAGAAGTCTATCTACCGCCCAGTTTTAAATCACAACCGAAACCATTGGAAACGAAACGAGTTGGTGATGAGAATTTTTCAATGACTTGTAGTGCTAAAGGTAAACCGAAACCATTGGTTAAATGGTTGAAAGATGGCGATGAACTAACGGCCGATGTAAATATGTATGAAGTGAAAACCGATTATTCAGAAGGCCATAATGGTGCTATCAATGTGCAAAGTGTATTAAAGTTTAATGGAAAAGCTAGACCTAATGGTAATCAATTGCTACCGAGCGATAGAGGTACATATACTTGTTCATTTGAAAATGAAGTCAAGAAATCCGAAGTTAGTTCACATTTGAAAATTGAACGTAAGTATTAATTCTTGTGTTTGTATCGTCCATCCGTGTTTGTTGTTCTTCACACACAGAACATACAAATAGATAAATTCTATTACAATACACGACATACAATGCCTGTAAATTTAGAATCTCTTTTTGTGGCCGTTTCCTTTACCGACTAATTTGAATTCATTGAAAATCTCCATTCATAAAAGTTAATAACGACAGTGAATAACTAAATATAAAGACGATTCAATATGAATTTAAAAAAGTAACGTAGAGAAAGAATTTAATTTCTTGTTTTTTAATTTACATCATATTTAATGAAATAAAAAATAAATTCAAATTAAAGACCCACTTTTCGAATGTGTACACATTCACTTCATTTCTACAAAATTAAATCTCCGTTATTAAACTCGATTAGGAATCTGTCTTTCTATTAATTGTAAACAGATGTCTTTATTTCTTTTGAAATACCGATTTTTTTCAATATCTTACATTTATGATATATTTTATAAATAGCAATTCTATTTCCTGTACACTAACAGGATTACCTACCAACGTTTTAAAGTTTATAGACTGCTATCACTTTAATAATATAGTTGAAGTCAATGTCTCAATTAGATGGATCAATATTTTGAAACGTTTAATTTCAAAACATTAATTTCAGATGAACCAATCGTCCTACATCAATATAATAAAGTGGCATATGATGTTTCTGAAACGGCTGAAGTTGTCTGTAAAGTTCTATCATATCCAAAACCTGAATTCAAATGGTATTATGGTTCAAATCTATCACCATTACAATCGAGTAGTGATGGTCATTATTCATTCCGTACAACATCCGATGATGATACATTTATTAGTGTCTTGAAGATTTCGAATATTAAAAAACAAGATTATGGTGAATATAATTGTAAAATTGTTAATAATTTGGGTGAGAAGAATGCCAAGATACGTTTACAACCGAAAGGACCACCAGAAAAACCTAGAAATCTAGCTACTCTACATACTGGTCATAATTTTGTTACATTAAATTGGGAACCGGGTTTCAATGGTGGTATATCGAATACGAAATATTTCGTATCTTATAAAAAAGTACCAAGTGATGAAGATATAATGGTAGATGGTTGTGGTGTTATAACGAAAATTTCCGATTGGTCAGAAGTTGATTGTCAACAGAATGTACCATGTAATGTCTCCCATTTAGATCAACATCAACACTATTTATTTAAAGTGAAAGCATTGAATACGAAAGGTAATAGTGAACATAGTGAAGAGATTCGTGTATCAACTAGAGTTGATCGTATACCGATACCACAACGAGTAGCTTATGATCCAGCCAGTCATATGTTATCAATTAATATACCATCAACGTGTTTACCATTAGTGGCAGTTGTTGAAAGTGTCAGTAGTGATAATCATCCATTACCGATTTGGCAACCTATTGATACACTACCATTGCAAGTATCAGGCATTACACCAACATACAAAGAAGCCAATCTAGATAAAATGGGTCGTGATCAGAAAAGTACCGGACGTGCACTCGTTGATGAACCTATTGGTGTTAATGATAACTATACACCTCGTGTACGGGTGAAATTGTGTTTGAGAGCGAAACATGAACATTGCGGCGATTATGTTGAAGCTGAATGTAAGTCAATTTTATTCTCAAAAAAATAGAGTGTTTTAATTGAAATTTTCGTAATTTTACAGTGGGTTCAGCATATTTACATCAAGCCTCTGTTGTTTCTACACCGATATTGATTGCAATCATTATTGCTTGTATTATATTCGTTTTATTTGTTGGTTTAATTTTCTTATTCTGTCGTTGTAAACGAAATCAATCGAAAAAAGCACAAGTTAAAGATTACGAAATGGATTCAGTACGACCAACGATTGTACCACAACAGAATCAAGCACCACCACCATACTATCCATCCACCGGTTTAGAGAATAAAGCATTAGAACATTCATTAGATTTAGCATTAAGTATGGAAGATCAAAAGAATGTCTATGCAACACAGAACGGTTACGGTTATCATGTTGCCAATCCTGATATCCAGGGACGGCCAAATATTACAAATAATGATTGTAAGTTTTTTATTCTTTCTTTCGGTTATTGTTACTGATTTGATTTATTTCTAGGGGCAAATATGGGCTATTTAGAGAATAGTTATTCAAATTCAAATAATGGTGGTAGTGTTAATTCACAAGATTCATTATGGCAAATGAAAATGGCAGCAGCATCAACAAATTCAACAACACAATTACAACCACACCATCTAAATGTTGATCGACAAAATTCATACGGTTATGATCCAATAACCCATGGTGGTTATGGAGCAACTGATGATTACGCACCATATCCACATATAACAACACAAAGTAATCATGGTGATGATTATATGAGGAATAGTAACAATCCGTCCAGACAAGATTATTGTAGTGATCCTTATGCAGCTGTACATAAGCCGAAGAAACGTATCGATCAAAATATCGGTAAGTTTTGACTAACAAATATATATTGTAGATTGTTGCTTTTTTTCTGTAATAATATTTTGGTTAAAAATGATAACAAAAACGATAGGTAATTTTGTTGTTTTTCCTCTAAAAGTGCTCACGACAAGCTGTTGAAAAGGATGGCCTGTAATTATTGGAAAGGGTTTGTGGTTTGGTTTTGTTGTGTCATGTTCGTTCTATTAGATCTTGTAGTGTTTTTGCAATCACAGATAAAAAAAAACTCTTCTTTCTTAAATACACTCTTTAATTTCACGAATTTAAACAAGTTAGTCTCTAGTTTGTTTAAATGAAAATTGAAGGGTGTTGAAAAAGTGAATGCTATTCCTCCAAATTGAACTGTTCTCCCTGTTTATTCATTTTATTTTGAGTTGAGAGAAAAAACGAAACCATAAAGTTTCCAATGCAGTGGGAGAACAGTTAATGAAACTCTAACCTCTTTCCGTAGTTTCTTTTTTTTTTTTGTTTCGAGTTCTTTTCCATTTCCCTCTTATTTTCCTGTGTAGACTGTCTCATTGATATAAAAGACAACTCTTTTATCTTTTTTTTTTTCATAAAAATCATTACAGATTCACCATATCACGATGTCAGCGGCCTTCCAGATCCATATTTGGACCAAATGGAAGATGAGAAACCATCCCAACATATGTCGTTAAGTTATGAAGAAAGTTTAGAAAGTGGATACTCGACGCCAAACTCTCGAACACGACGTGTCATCCGAGAGATAATTGTTTAAATGTGTGCAAAACATCTCATCATTATTATTATCATCATCAGCATAATTCGTTATATTATAAGAAAATAGTTCCGTCATTTTAACAAAAATTTACTCAAAAATTAATTAATCCCAATTTGTCTCCATGCGCGCCCCGCACCATACAACTTTATAAATCGTATATATTCTTCTTGCTCTTTGCTCTTTATCCCAAAGTACCTGAAAGCATAAAAAAAATTATTAATTATCCTTCGCAATTTGTTAATGTTGGATGTTTGTGCGTGTGTGCGAGTGAGTCTCTCTCCATCATCGATCCCCCATTTAAATTAAAATATTTCAAAATGTGTATATTTCACTTTACTAAACTGGACCGAAAATGAAATCCTCTCTCGATTTTAGAATATGTGATTATGATTGCAATAAATATTTGTTGTGTCTCTATTGTTGTGTTGTTTGCCATTATTATTATTTTTATTTAGTTAATTATTATTATTATTATTTTTTTGTGTAAAATTTGTCATTTGGACTGTTCTCCCTTTATATTTTGTGCCTTAAAGACCGATGAATTGCCTTGTTGTATTGTGTGAATTCGACGCTTTTTAAAGCACATTATTAATTCGTTTTTTTTTTAAATTTCTCGATTTCAAAAGAAGAAAAAATAAATAGTGCCAAACGGAGGGCCGTTGAATTGACAAAAAATTAAAAGACTCGATAATAATTGTACTTAATTGTTTATAATTTCAATCAAATCTATAATTTTTCAGTTGAAATCTTTTTTTTTTGTGTGTGTCTGTAAATTTCAAATGATCTCACCAAAATTGTTGAGAGATTTATATATTTTTAATTCAAAATTATTTTTTTTTTGATCAAAGAAATTTTTATTTATGTATATCAATTATTTTTTATGTGTGAATGTATATAAGAAATACAGAAAAAGACTATTATTTTATAATTGTAAGATAGATTTAAGATTATTCTGCTCGAATTTTAACGTTGTAAATACAAATAATATTATAGTTTTCATTTGTATTATTAATTTTTGTAAATAAATGTGTATTTAAAAATATAGATATTGCAGTGTTTTATTAAGTTCGGATCATGAAATCAGATTTAGGGTCCCTTTTTATAAACACGAGAATCTTCAAAGTTTTGAGTGGTTTTTTATAACTTCCGGACGTTTAGAAATCAAAAGGCTTTTAATCTGGCCTAAGGGAGATCAATTCAGTGTACGTTAATTCTCTTTTATTTTGTAAAGTATTCTGTTTTCCCGTTTTCTTTGGCCCTTTACCTATATGCATTGTAACCTTTTTAATTGACTATTCTATATTGTCCTCTCTATTGTCCTCACTTCTATTGCAAATTTGCAAGTATGTAGGATACTTTGTTCTTTATCATTTATTATTATTATTATTATAATTATCAGAGCCGTAACTAGTACTTTTAGCGCCTATGGCTAAATACAACAATTACGCCTTATTTTCAGAAGATAAAGGGTCAAGTAAGGGGATCTTCGCCCTTCACTTCTATATTTTTTTATAGCTGGTGTGCTTTTGCAAAAGATGAGAGTCACGATTTTACCCTAATCAGGTCCGCAAATCAATCTACAGCACCTATAGAGATCGGGCGCCTGTGGGTGGGGCCACACTGGCCATAGGCGAGTTACGGCTCCGATTATTATTATTTGTTTTTTGGTGTTTTTTCACTTAACTAGTTTCTCCCACAGTTTTCGGAGAAAAACCGCCGAAAACCACGAAAAACGGCCAAAAAACGCAGAAAATCGGCTGAAAACGACGACAAACGACCGAAAACCACGAAAAAGTGCGCAAAAACGAAGAAAAACGGCCGAAAGCCACGAAAAACGGCCAACAAACGAAGAAAATCGACTGAAAACGCCCAAAAACCACGAACAAGGGCCAAAAAACGATCGAAAACCACGAAAAATGACCAAAAAACGAAAAACAACCGAGAACTACGAAAAACAGCCAAAAATAGAAGAAAAACCACTGAAAAACGACGAAACACGACCTAAAAGCTTCAAAACGAAGGAAATCGACTGAAAAAAGTCAAAAAACGGCGAAAAACCACGAAAAGAAACGGACAAAAACCACGAAAAACGGACGAAAACAAATAAAAACGGTTGAAAACCACGAAAAACGGCCAAAAAACGATGAAAAACGATCGAAAACCACGAAAAATGACCAAAAAACGAAAAACAACCGAAAACCACGAAAAACAGCCAAAAATAGAAGAAAATCGACTGAAAACGACGAAACACGACCGAAAACCTCCAAGACGAAGAAAATCGACTGAAAAACGTCAAAAAACGGCCACAAATCACGAAAAGAAACGGACAAAAACCACGAAAAACGGACGAAAACGAAGAAAAACGGCTGAAAACCACGAAAAACGGCCGAAAAACGAATAAAACGGCCGAAAACTGTGGTTGCTCCCGTTTCATTCTTGTTGTATCTATTTCTGAATTATCACTTTTGATTGTCCTGGTCATCTTTATTGAATCCAGCTGCGTTTGGCACCAAGTTAGTAGTTCATAGAAAATGAAAAGTTCTCTTTAAAAGTTAAATGAAGACAACAGAGAAGAATGCCGATCTTATCGTTTCAGATTGAATTGAATCGGTTTCTTTTAAAATCGAACTTTTCGACTCCCTGTTGTCAGGGCCGTGCCGTGCTATGATGCAGAGAGGCACCGTAAGGGGGCGGCATAAGCAGCGAAAATATTATTTGTACATTTTGTGCAGTTCCTTTTTTTTAACCACAATCGGAGGTTATTTTAAAGAAAAAACTTTTAAGGGGCGGCATTTCGAAGACTTGCATCATACTGACAAAATCTACCGCACGGCACTGCCTGTTGTGATTATTATCTGCCTGCAAAACTCACCTTTGTTCCTATTATTTTTATCACTCTCGCCTTATATAATTGATTGGAATTGATTTATTTATTTTTTTACTCTTTCTATTTCATTTTAAAACTATGATTTCAAGGGTTCATATCTTGTTATCATATTTCTAATATCTTATCAGTAGATGTAACAAAGTCGTTACGTTCTAACGTTAATATACCGTTATTTAAAATGATATTTCTTACTGAATTTTTCATAGTTTCCGTAGCAATTTCCATAATAGTTATAGTGAAATTATGGGATAAAAATCCACCACCTATTTTAAATATTTATCAACGACCTAATGGTCTATTCTGGTTGAAAGTAACATTCATTTTCATAATAGTATCAATTAAACAGGTGAGTTTTAATTTATTTTGTAATCAGTTGAATTTAAATTTGAATAAAATGTTTAGAAATTCAATAAATTGAAAGAAAAACTAGGAAAATCTAATACAGAAGAGTTCTTTGCCAATATCGACAAACCGCAAAAGCTTTCCCATCACAATAATGTAATTATTTTAAAATATAAACAAGGTATTTCTCGATAATTGAAAAAAATCCTTATCAGGCTATTGATGCAGTTTATTTTAATGGTGCAAATAAAAATGGTGATTATCTGGTTGTTGGAACAGCTCGACGAAAGAACCATCTAATTGATGGTTTTCTCTATTTATTGATAAAAGATTCCGGTTTAGGTCTATTAGAAACACCGAAATTACCAGGAACTGCCCTTTATCAAACTAATAATGATGAATACTATTCAGCAGAAGGGATTCAATTGTTACCAATTATTCCAATGGAAAAATGGAAACTTTGTTATAAAGGTCCAATGAAATTGTATGAAAATCGTCAAAGATCTGTCAATGTTGAAATTGAAGCGGAATTTATATCGGATTTACCATATTTTAATTTTGATACCGATATGGATCCTTTAGCAACGGCACAAGCTATGGCACGGGAACTGTGGAATCGTGAATATTTCGACAATTTAAAAATGTAAATCAGTGTTCCACATTAATTAATTAATTAATTAACAAACTAATTAATTACAGAAGTCATCAAACTCATTATGAACAACACGGTGATGTTAAAGGTGTTGTTAAAATTGACGGAAATTCGTACCGAATTGATATAAATTGTGTGCGTGATCACAGTTTCGGTTTAAAACGTGAATGGCGTGATTTCCATCGATATGGTTTACATTTTTTAACAACAGAGAATGGTGATCGTTTCAATATAGGCGTGATTTGTGTCCCAATAATGTTTTCATGGTATAATTATAATACAAAAAAATAATTAAAGTTAACATTTAGATAACCCTCAGACAAGGATTGTTGTAGGGTATGTTTATCGAGCTGAAGATAAGAAGATTTATCCAGTTAGATCCTGTGATTTACAATTATATCAACATGGTGAAAATGGTACACCACCGATGGATTATGCGTTCAGTTGCGAAGCAGGTTGTGTTAACAAAAAAATAAAGAGAAGTAAACAATTAAAAAAATTTAAATTGTAGGAAATCAGAAATACACAATACAGGTAAATGTTGTACATTCACCGCATTTTTATATCAGTAAAGATTGGGAAAGTAAAGTCGTGGAAAGACTGTGTACGTTTAATGTTAATGGTATTAAAGGTTGGGGAGCTGCAGAATGGCAATATAGGAATATTAATGAGAAACAAGTTCCGGATTTTAATGAATAAGTAAATAAAAATAAATACTTTTATCATTTACTTGAGTTTTAGTTTTCCGTTAGTTAAAAACAAGCGAAATTCATAATTTTTATTCTTCGCTGTTTATTAAAAAGTATTTCAATTAATTGTATTTTTCTTTAACACACTTCCAGTGTCACAAGAAAAATAGTTGCTTTCTAAACAAAGTTTTTATCGACAATTTTGACCTATGGTTGGAATAACTATTGTATCAACTACAAAAAAGTGGAAAATCAATATTTGCTACTTAATAAATTAACAAATAATAATATGTCATTTAGTTAATTAGAAATGTGAGGAAATACTAAACGATAAACTAATAATAACAGCCAGATGGATCAATTTTTTATTATTATTAAGGGAGCTCATACATTATTAGTCAAATCGTTGTGATGAATATTAAATATTTCGTATTGATCGGAAATACGTTTTGGATATTGATTGACATTTGGGGTGTTTGCCTAATGAATTTCCAACATGTTTAATTTCTCGTCGTCAACAATCAAACCAACTGACAATCTTAGTTTCTGTGATTGATCAACTCCATTTCACACAAAACCCGTCCAACAGCAGGCCCGAAAACTGGAAAACTGTTGCAGAAAACCAAAGGATACGTCGAGATTGGTTTCGCTCATTTATTAAAAAGAATAGCGTTCTGTTTGTTTTGTAGAGAGAGAAGGACAAGGGTTAGGCGGGAGAAATCTCCCCGTGTCGAAGTCTGAAGCTCTTCGTTTGAAGACAATTTTTTTCTTGAGCGTTCTAAAATCATTTGCGCATGCGTCCGACTGTTTCGAACTTTTCTGATAGTTTTGGATTCCAGTTGGAACAGACCTAATGACTCATATTATGGAATGATCGTGTATGGGCCCATTTAGAGAACTGTTGAAAGTATGATCTAGATCGTGACAGAACTTCATGTTTGCTTTAATAAACAGCCCCTCTCATGTATTTATTAGACAAAGTACTTTAAGTAATTGCATATTTATCGATTAATGAATTATTAGAACATGGACACGTTATTATTTAGTTGTAACTTTTTAGTGTAGTCGTTAACTAGTCCTTTCTATACCTATTATTACCAGAAGATGAGTTATAAATTATCAATAAAAGATATCAGCTCACTTGGTTTATTATATAAAATTGGCACATTTCTTGGTGTACATCCATCTTATGATTTTAAAAGATCGAAAATTCTTCATCCCATACGTGATAAAATCCAAATTATTGTCATAATCATTTCAATAACAATTGGATCAATTTATTCAATGTGTACACGGTTTGAACAATTCACTAGATATTATAAAACTTCTCATATGATTCTTGATGCTATTAATGAATGTTTTTTGGTATTAATCACTCTTTCTATTATTATTAATGGCAATTATTGTGGAAAACACATATGGGTGAAATTACTGAACAATAAACAAATAATAGATAAACGATTAGGTAATGTAAATTATAAAAATAAAACTATTTACGAAAATATCTATATCCAAATAATATTATTGCATTTATTATATTTAATTGTTAATTGTATCACAATCTATACATGGTTTACACGAATGGGTGTCTTAGGTCTAAAATCCTACACACTGCACAATATTATTTATTATTACAATTTTTATACACAAATAATGATGTTCATTTTAATAACATCATTTAAATGTCGCTATACTGATCTAAATAATCTTTTAAATCAATTATTTGATAAGAAATTCACACCAACTATTAATCAAATTCGTGAAATTGGTCATTTTGCTCGTATCTATGGTGAGACTACAACTTATTTTAATGCAATCTATGGTTGGCCGATTATTTTCATGTCCGGTAGAACTGTTATTCAAGTGTTAACTTCAATAAATTATTCAATTAATAGTTTAAAATTTATTGATGAATCCTTTCAACGAGATATTACCATATCAACTACTGGTACAGCTATTCTAGTTCTGGTAAGTCATTTTTTATTATATTTTATGTGTAATATTTGTTTAAATGTTGTTACTATTTTAGTTTATGATATGTTTGATTACACTGAATTGTTCGTCGGTTACAACAAAATCAAATGAATTAGTCAATAAATGTTATAAAATACAAGAGAGTTTACCGGAGGAATCGAAAGAACGGAAAGAACTATTCCGTTTAGCTAACCATATTAATTGTTATATAGCGAAATTTTCAGCTGTTGGATTTTTTAATGTTGATAATACAATGTTATTTGGGATTTCAGGAGCAATGACTTCCTATCTTATTATCCTTATACAATTCAATAATTCTGAATAAAGTATTTGAAATTTTTCAACTGTTGAATATTTTAAATTACCCTTTCACAACCATATAATTTAAAAAGTTCCATTTTTTTCGAATTAGAAAAAGTAACTTTTATCGTGTAAAACTCAATTTTACTCAACTTTTCATAGCACTTTTTAATTTCCTTTTGAAAGCTTTTTGTTTTTTCCCGTTAAATTATTATTTTCTGATACTACTAACATAAAGAAATTTCTAATACTCATTTCCAAACTGTCGTAATTTAACATTTAATTAAGCTTGATGCAACCAGACATAGAAAATCTATTATACCAACTTTTTATGTGTAAAAATAGTTGATAAAGTCCGTTCACCCAAACATGAGCTAAATGGTCACAAAATTTCAAACTAGTACGAACACTTAGGCCCGACGCATATTGAGACACAGGAAACACAGGTAGCAGCAGGTTTAGTTCAGTTTTTGAGACAATTTCTACCTGGCTTGTGTTTGCTTTTCTCTGTCTAGCCAACGATGCATTGATTTTACCTCTCTTTTCTGATTTTTGGTTTCATTATCTCAATAAGCAAATACTGCCTCTCAATAAGAGCTATCGCCTGAACTGGCCTACACTAATCTGTGCTGAACTGTGTCTCAACATGCGCCGGGCCTTTAAGTTAGGTTGTTTTCAACAGAGTATACTGAAACTAGGGTGTAGAGCTGATATTTAGAAAGAAATTGCGTAGGAGCGTGTGTCTTACGTATTCGAAGATAGTCAACTAAACCAGTGCTGGTTTTGGTTCGTACAGGTTTTATGACCATTTAGCTCATATCTGCATGAACAGATTTGAACAAGGTTTAAGTGTTAAAAATATGAATGAAAACTAGAAAATATTATGGAAACAATCTTTATTTATAGAAAATTATAGAATGTAACCAGAGAATATGTCATCTTCAATCATAAAAAGATCAATAGGCATAGACATCCTTGTTGCCATAGCCGTAGTAACCAGTAGGTTGATAGATACCACGTCCATAAACATCACCATAACCAGTAGGTTGGTGAACACCAGCTGGTGTACCAAGTATTCCGGAGAGGTAATTCTTCAAATATGATTTCTCACCGCCAAAATATTGTCTACAACAAAAGAAAAACATATCAATTTAAGGAAAAATCAGTTTTTTTTGTGAGAAAAATTACCTGCCGTAACCGTATGGAGTATATTGGCCGTAATATTGTTGGTATTCTTGGCCATAAGGTTGTTGTTCTTGTTGTTTTTGGTAAGCGTAAGGAGAAACACCATAAGTTTGGTAAGGATATCCACCATAACCGTATTTTTGGTATTTACCTAAATATTGTGTTAAGCCTCCATAATATCCGCCTTTTTGGTATTGTGGGTAATATTGTTCTTGTTGATAGTATTGTTGTTGTTGTGGGTAGTATTGTTGTTCTTGTTGATAGTATTGTTGTTGTTGTGGGTAGTATTGTTGTTCTTGTTGATAGTATTGTTGTTGTTGTGGGTAGTATTGTTGTTGCTGTTGATAGTATTGTTGTTGTTGTGGGTAGTATTGTTGTTGTTGTTCATAGTATTGTTGTTGTTGTTGTGGGTAGTATTGTTGTTGTTGTTGTTGGTAGTATCGTTGTGGGTAGTATTGTTGTTGTTGATAATATTTTTGTGGGACCAATTGTTGTTTTTGGTAATATTGTTCTTGTGGATATTGTTGGTAGAATTGTTGTACCATATCTTCATGGACACGTTGATCAAGGTAAGATAAAAGATAATAGACTACGCGGCAAATTTGGCCACGTTCAACAGCATCTTGGACATCGGTAAGAAGACCTTTGAATTGATAATCATCAACATACCCTTGATATTGTTTGAAAATGTTGAACAAAGCTTCTTGAACATCAGGTTGTTGAACATCAC
The DNA here is from genome assembly GCA_037464855.1 of Iselma pallidipennis. Taxonomy (NCBI): domain Eukaryota; kingdom Metazoa; phylum Arthropoda; class Insecta; order Coleoptera; family Meloidae; genus Iselma; species Iselma pallidipennis. The sequence goes on along the minus strand of JAZBHA010000473.1, from coordinate 1,929 downwards.
TACCATAATAGTATTGTTGTTGGTATTGTAATTGTTGGCCAGGTTTGAATCCTTCTAAGTTGACAATTTGACAGTCTTGACTGTTGATTTTCAATTTCTTGGCTGGTATATCAACACCATTGATAACAACATTAATGTATCGTTCACCTGGTTGACGACTGAACTCGTACTGGTTACCATAAGCTCCATGGATAGAAACACTGCCTTCATCACCAAAATAGACTTGACGTCCTTTTGGATAGACAGCATTTGCTGAACAGAAAGCAACCAAAGCAGCTAAGACTAGGAACTTCATCTTGGTTGTTCAAGTAGACTTGATCTGATTCCGTTGGTGGTCTTACAGCTTTTTATACAAAAAACTTATCGGTCTTGTTTAAGTTTTTTGTTTATTAATTAGTTTAATTATCGATTGTAAAAAACACAGTTTTCTAACAATATCTACAATATTTTCTACCGTTTCTCTAGCTAATTTTGATGATTCGATCGATTATTATCGCTTATACCATAGACGGGTGAGTTAGGGGTGGATTTTCGACCATTTTTCCCTCTAAAATCCAACAGATTTTAATATAATTATTATAAAAAAATAATATTCGGTGTATATATGATAAAAGTTATTTATTATAAAAAACACTGGAATGTTACATGATAATTGATTAGGCCGTATAAAAAAACAGCAGTTAACGAGATAGGAAAATTTTGAGTTTCTTAATTGATAATACGATGAGGCAACTAATAAAAAATAACATCTGTAGGAGAATTCGGGGACAATCTAGAGCCAATATGGAAACGATGGAATTTCAAAGTAGATCAAGCACAATAATTAATTAATTAATTAGTTACTAACATTAATTTAGTTATAAAAGAAAAATAAGCCATAGTCCTAATTAGGTATTATAGATTGTGCATTACACTTTCTTATTTTCCTGTACTTCTCTACATTTACAATTTGGTCGATTGTCGATCTAATAATTTTCGTTTTATGTTTCTTGCATATTTTTCTCAAATTTTTCCTTTAGTATAGAAAGTTTTTCCAAAATACAGTAGAACCGACTCAAGTGCAAACAAATGTTACACAAACTGGTGAACTGATGAGATGTTTCTATTAAGGCAGGAAAAACGAACGAGGCATGGATTATTTAGCCGGATTTTGGAATTATGTGTGTTGCATTTAAGTGGGTCCTACTGTCATTCCAAACTGACAAATAACTTCTGAATTTAAAATATGTTTGAAGTTAATAAGGGACCGGTTCATAATCATCTTTATGTCCTTTTTAGCTTTATAAAGTCACAATCTAAGTCTATAACTCAGCCCAAATGTTCACATGCAGTGGATTTAGAATGTGACGGTTTAAAAGTCATTATAAAACCGGTCCAAGTGAACAGAAGTAGAAAAATCTTATTTTAGAATAGATTTTGTCGAGAAAGAAATAAAAATATTTGATATTTTCACACCTTTAGTGATGAAATTAAGCCAAATAAACAGTGGCGGATCTAGGCATTTTGGAGCCCTGAAACTTATGTGCTTTGAGCGGGCTTGATGCTAATGTTTTGTAAGGGGCCTCTCAATAATGTACACCAAAAGAAAGACAGATTGTATTACCAAGCTTAAGTTTCAGGGGGTCCTGAAACTTATTCAACTCGATCAATTTGTGTTTTTTTTTTAAATCATCATTCTACCAATATCACTGATACGTGAGCTAATAGATCGTCAGCATCCTTGGTTCACTCTGGCCAAGAATACTGTTCCCTTGCTTTTGCTTATTATTTCTAAATTCTACTTTATTATAACTAAACTCCGGGGGCCCTGAAGTTTAAGCTTCATAGGCTTTATTACAGATCCGCCCTTGCAGATAAATTATTGCCATATCAGAAAAAGGACATTTCTTTTTGTGGTACCTACTAACTTTATTACACGATGCTACTAAA
>JAZBHA010000472.1:0-55935 GCA_037464855.1 Iselma pallidipennis | reverse complement strand
ACTTAACAGAAAATGTAGACCTTATTTTTATAGCACCGAATCGAAGATTGAGATGCATTGGTGAATAACACATTTATGAAAACATTTCGATTTCTGAAATATAAAAGGAAATGAACACATTTCAACGGATATTTTTTTTGCTGATGCCTGGTGGCGGCGCGGCAGTAGGTGTGAGAGAAAATCCCGAGGAAGCTCAGAAATACCGAAAAGCTGTTTATCACCTAAACTGTACTGTTATAGTAGTTGGAAAAGAATGAAAGAGAGTCGTATTGTGTGTACGTACAAACGTGTGTGTAAGATAAAACAGGATATAAAATCGTTTGAAGATATTTAACAGGAAAAAGTTGGAGAAAGAGGGAAAGTTTTTGACGTGAGGGTGTTATTTTTTTGTACGTATACATATAATATGTGTGGATGTGTGCGAGAGAATATGTATAACGTATAGGTACCTATATAAATGTACATTGGGCTGTTTCGTTGTTATACTGGACTGTATCAGTCGCCAATAGCGGCCTTGTTATCGACGGTTCGTGCTTGGACGCTATAAGGCACATTTATTACTTTATGTTCGATAAAGTCCCCATTGCTTTAGTATATTTTAAGAAATTACTCGTGCCCTACTCGTATTTTACTTTTACGTCGACAGATTACGTCTTTCTTGAGCATTAATTTTATTACATTCAGGAAAAGGACTGCCGGTCATGGACTAGGTTCCATATATTCTATCTTTCTCTTTACGTAGATTTTTTTTATTTCGCACGGTTAATGTTTGAATATTGCATGTCAAGGAAAAGGATAACGTAATATAATGAAATAGCATTACCAAAAACCAAGCCCGAATTTACCATGATTTTAGTTACTGCCATCGAATGGACGAATATTACAGGGGTCGAATATGATTTTTCCTTTTTTTCGTACACATATAAGTGTATATTTTTAGTTTGAGATTAAACAACGATTTATCGCGACAACACTAACTTATCATGCAACAATGTTCTGCCACTAAATTATAAATTTTAATATAGCTCAGTTTTGCGGCGAACATAAATATCTGGCGAACGAACGATGAGAATAAGGACGAGTCCTCTACCAACGGGCACACAACCATGAGGATAATGATAATACAAATACAGAACCATTGAGCCAACGTGGCGCCTGGTGATAAAAGCAAAAACGCGAATACTAAAAAAAATCGACTTTTAGAATTTTCAGGTCTACTATTACCATTAAAATAGTCATTATTTTTGTAAATCTTCAAAACTGATTACTATCGATGTTTCGTCCTTTTTTTTTCGTTTTTTTTTATATGCGTGTGCGTTCGTTCATTCGCTTGACTGGTCGAATTTCATCAAGAATTCCACCATTTACGGGTAGTTTGATCCATAGACTTATTGCTATTTCTAGATTCGATGCAAGTAATTTCATTTTCCATCCATCGAATGTCTGTCTGTAGCGCGCGTAAACAATCTTAACGAGCCGCTTCTGCAATTGATCGAACTCTCTTCGACTCTTCAACATTGAAGATGAGCACGAGCAGGACGAGGCGGAGGTAAACGGGCGGTATTGGTTCAGTAGGTGGAGTAGGACGAGAAGAAGAAGACGAAGAGACGACAGAAGACCGTGGGGGAGTTAGATAGCACACACAGTCAAACATCGAGATTGCTGTGGATGTATTCCCTGTATTCCCCCTCATTTCTGGCATCGGTCTATTGATTTATACGGTCCATTCCGTGTGTCTCTCCCGCTTTTGTCCCGGACGGACTTTGGGATAAGGTGGCGGTTGATGGGGATGATGGTGGTGGTGGTGGTATAGTATCTGTAATATTCCATCTTACCCTCTCACTGAAATTGCCAAAAGGACATAGGATGACGAAAATTAGACGACGACGGCGACTTCACTTTACTGTTCGATAATCGTGCAAATTTAATTTAATAAATTGATACAACTCCCAAGATACGGACAAGTTTTTTACATTGAAATGCCATTATCAGCAGAAAAGGGGAGAAGAGACAAGGTTGCAATACTTGATCGTGACGAAGAGGGTAGGTGTAGTACCTTCAAAACAGGGTTGGGCGGGTAGAATTTCAACCTTCAATGCTGGCTGTGATGTTCGTGAAACTAACGCAAATCTAATTATGATAGGTAGTTAGTTGAGTGGGCGTAATTTTATGAGTAACCAAGGCAACTTGAGTGGCCCTTTATCAAAATCGCCCGTTATCAAACTGTAGCTATATGAATTGCTTTTAACTATATACCTATATATACACGTCTCAAACTACACATAAAATTTCAGTATTCCCTCCAATTATATTGTTGTTGTTTGTGATTTCTATAAATCTGAAACCGGTCAACTCTTTCCGTTAAACGAAAAATCAATGTTATGTCACTAAAGGTATAAACTAGTCAAACAATATAAGGAGATTCTTTTAAAGTAGACGATGAATTCGCGACGCGTCTCCGGAAAATGGTTAACAGCACAACCTGGTGCGTTAAGCTGCTTATCGAAGCGTATTTTCTTTTAATCCCTAAACCATTTCAACGTAAAGAGACCCTTTTTGAGTGTAAATTTACCTAATTAAAAACGGATGGTTCGTTTTAACATACATATACATACATACATTCATACGTACACACACACATAGAGACAAGTAAACACATTTTCCTTTAACTTTAAATGAAAATCCACAATCAAAAGAAACTTTATAGATATTTTGGTATCCGTTCCTGTTGACTCTCTAATGAATCCCATAAAAAAAAATGATTGGAAGGTCAAGTGGGAGCACAAAAAAAAATTGGAAACTCTTCGATTTCGTTCATTTTTCATTAGATTTTTTATATTATTACTACCCACCCCCGCCCTGCCACTTGAGTTTAACTATTGACGCAACCTTCCCCCGGTTTCATATCTATCTATAAGATGGTCACTGTCAGGTCATGTAACATATTGCCCGAAAGTCTTGTCAAAATTGTACTGACACATATCAGGATTGGGGTGATGTAAAATATTAAAAAAAAGAGAGAAAAGAAAAAATAGAATTGAAAAGTTTCTAGTTCTATTGTATATGGCAGATGTCATCTTCTCTTGCGTTCATCGACGGTGTTGTTGCCTTTGAAATATCGACACTTTTTTGGGTGAAATTTAAAATGTTTGACTTTTTTTGTTCAAATTTCAACATACATACTTATTTTGAAAAATGTAGTTATTTAATTGAAATAATTAAAAAAAAAACATGCATTCTTAAATTTTAATTAAAAATATGTAAAAGATCGCTTACCGAAATTGTCCGTGCTATTGTGCATTCCAGATGGGCCCGGCATCAAGGGTCCCAAACCTGTAGATGATTCAACAGAAACGAGAAAAAAAAACGTTATTTAGTAAACAGGGATTTAATTCGATTTTCTTACGAAATTGATTGTTTTATTCAATCTATACAGTATATCTATACATCAATCATATTTTAAAGTACCTTCTTGATCATCGGAATATTTAAAGAAGACATAGGGGCGAAGGAGAACGGTATGGATGAAAGAAAGAAAGAAAGAAAGGAAAAAAATTGAAAACTTTGACGCTAATACCATCATTTAAACATTTACATAAATTAAAACGGGTATCTACCTGACTTAAGCTTGTTTGAAGATTTCCAAATATGACAGATGATGTATTGAAAATTTTATTTCTAATCTGCTACCAATATTTAAGCGAGCTACGTTTTTTCATTGAAACTAAAACTGTTCAAGATATACGAAAATTTGAAAATCACCGGTTTATGATAATGACGAAATTTAATTAATTAAAAAAAAAAAAGTAATTATTCACCGCCCATCGTTTATTACTTTGTAATCGTATATATTACTTTAGTTTTTTTTCCTACTATTTAGTTTAGTGAAATTTATAATTTAATTTAATGAACAAAAAAAAGGTGATCTTGTGTGGCATGACGTGCAGGTAATTTTAACGAAATTTTTAAGCGTTGAATGTAACGCCCGCGGTTATTAACCATTACCAAACACTTTTCCCATGTCTCTTCGATTAATCCGATAATAATAATTCCAAATTGTTGTTGAAATGTTTGTTTGTCAATATATACTTTAGATTTATAGAACACTTATCAAGTTTCGTTAAGAATTGATTTTTCTACACTGACATCACGTGGTTAAAGTGTTATACAGGCCATATTATATCGTTACGATGAGCTTAAAGCTCGTTCGCTCGCCTCGATCCTTATGACGGTTAGTCTAAAGGAGTGGAATATATTGTAGTAACGAGAAGGAGTAAGTGAAAGATAGACAGGACGAAATAAAGGGGGTGTTGCCTGTTGTTATATAAGTGATAATAATGATTACCTTGCAAGCCTAGAAGCGCGCCTGGAAATGTCGGCGTCCGTGTCTGATCCATTAGTCCGCCATTGGTATTGAAAGGGTGGTGATCATCCAACATTGGATAATCAGAGGGTTCAGTCTTAGGGGTTACAGGGTCTCCATGTTCACTCATCGCTGTATCGCTACTATTACTATCTTCACCAGTCGATTGCGCCTGTAATGATGAATCCGAATTGCCTTTCTGCAAACAAAACAAACACGACCGTTCAAAAGGGATTGAAAACAAGGGAATAGTTTATGTATAAGTAAATCTCAAGATAGGTGGGTGGGGGTGGAACACATAACGACGATACTACAAATTAATTAATTACTAGGTATAACAACTTACCTCTTTAGTGAGTATCGTTGGACCACCTTCGAGCGCTTGTCCAAGGAGGGATTCTTGCATATCACTATTGCCACGTGTTGGACTCCTACCCCGGTCGGGTGTATAGGTGCCACCTTCTGTACTACGAGACCGTTTAGCCGGTGGCGGTGATAAAGCGCTTTCTCGTAATGCATCTGATCGATCCGTAGCCCACGGTAAAGATTGTGAATTCTGGCAATAAAAAAAACACAATTTATTTTTGCTACTAAAAATAAAATAACAACATAATAGAAAATAATATACGTAATAGTATTAATCTTTTAATAATACAATTCTTTTTTGTTGTTGTTATTGCTGTATGTTGAATAATGAGTGCAATTTTGCCAGGATCTCTCTCCTACATACAATGTAGTAAACAAATAAATATTTCATATATTATCGACGAGACAAACATATAGTCAATAAACTTTACGTCTGGGTGAATTCGAGGACGTTTGACTCTACCATAATTACTATGGATTGTTGTAGAAAAAGTACGTGTATTAGAAAAAAAATTAAGTTTAGAAAGGTCGATATTATAGTACGATACACCTAGGTGCAGGTGCTATTGTAGCCGTACGCAATTTGTGTTGTTGCACCTGCCATTTTTATTATAAAACACACAACCTGGTGAGATTTATAAACTTGATCAAGGAAACACACACGAATATCTGTATCTAGATTTTATGCTGATGAGCAAAATTTAAAAGCAATAGAATTCTGGTCTTTCCGAATATTGTATTTGTAATACAATGTAGAAATAAATCAATTACTTAGAACGAATTAATAGAAAACAACTTGTTTTGAACAGAAATAACGACCCGTTCAACAATCCTTTACAACTTTACAGGATAATATAAACGGTTAAATTTTTAAAGATTTCGTCTAATTTTATAAAGAATCGTAATTTTTTTGTTGACAGCACACTACACCTCTAATAATACATCATCTACAGTTGGGTGATTATTTTTAGAATTTCGCTAAAAATATAATTGTTTTTGTTACTTTTCAGTTTTCATAAAATCTGTGCCATTTTATATTATTTTAATTGAATACGTACTGGAAAAAAAAACCTCCACATTTGACCTTTAATTCACTATTTTTGACTTAAAGCAATAATGACGTATTCGAAATTTTTGAATTATTATTATTATTATTATTACTGGACGGCATTGAAAAATTTCGATAATTGTAAATTATTACAGTCATAAATGATAATAACAATATAATACGGGAAAAGAATTGAATTTATCTTGCATAATTATCAGTAGTAGGTATGTATAATTATAATTCATGCATATTTACATATAAGTCTGGGCTTTCAATAGACGTTAGACGAAAAAAAAAACACCGGGGTCCCCACCTTTATTTCTAAGACTAAATCTCTTTCTAATCAAATCCAAATCATGGACTAGATTTTTTAAGTCTTTAAGGAAGCAGTATATCAAATAAGAAGTACTACACTGTAATTATTATCAGATTTCTAATTACTAACTGGAAAAGTTTTGAAATAAAACTTTTACTGCCATCGAAAATCAATCAATCAATATTTCAAAAAAAAAGAACAACAAAAAACCGAAAAACAATATAAATATATGAGTATTATAATAAAAATAATAATAATAGTAAGATAAAGCAAAAATTGTTGTATTATTTATAATGATCAAAAGCGAAACAGAATGAGAGATAGAAGGAATAAATTGACAAAATTATAGGCTTGTTTTAAGAGAACGTGTAAAAAAAAACAATAACTATGTATATAATATAGAAACTTTTTAATCATAAATAAACCAAAAAATCCACCAGAAAAAAAATAATGAGGAAAACATTTGAACAATTAACATATTAATGTGATAAACACCGAAAATCTGTGCTCAAAATCCTGATTATAAAGTCCTTGAATAATTGGTAAAAATACAGAGGAAGATAGAAAACGTATCAATAACTCGGATTAACAATGATGCATCTTTGATGTTAATAGCCAAAAATAATTCTTCGAATTATTTTATTTTTTATGGAAATAACAAGAATATAGTTCCAATAATAATTTTGACAAATAACAACAACAACCCTCTTCTATGATGGTTGGTTGTTTCAGTTGTACGATGGCCAAATTGGCAGCTGTTTCCAATAATTTTAAACGTTTCCGGTCTTAACGGCACAAACTTGATACGGTCATAAAGGAAATTCATTAGGGGTAAATTAGAGTACGATAACAGAATTACATACAAAAAAAAAACAGCGAAAAATGCGATTACTTTTTACTCTGCGTTTTTTTTTTCTTCTAATTAAATACATTTAAAATCAATTCAATTCTAATTACATACAACCGTCTGAAGGTTAATGTTAATTGTGTGTGTACGCGCGAAAGTCTCTTGGTTGTTTTCGGTTTGTTTGGATTTATTATAAAACTTGCCACATAAATTTAATTAGGACGTGGCAAAATTCTATTACACACACATACATATATTTATTAGAATAATTTCGTAGTATTATTAAAACATGAAAAATAATAAAGAATTTCCAAGGTTGAACGATCGAGTTTCGTCGAATTATTGCCCAGTTTGATTCGATTACAATTACCATACTTGGATTATTATTATTATTATACCTTTTTTTTTGACTTGTTGGGCGGTTTTGTGTTAATTAGCCCGGATTTCAACTTTTTTCGTCGATACAGACAGCAATTAAAATGTTAATATCTTCACCGTGATATTCAACACCCACCACTAAATAGAGAATTAACACATTCCATTTTCAGATATTCTATAGAATTCAGGTATACGGTATGGTTTAAATGATAATCGCGAGAGAGAGAGAAAGAGAGAGGGAGAGAGAGAGAGAGAAAATGTAGACTTACAGGTGAGATCTTTTGCTCGGGAGCAGTCAGTCTTTGTCCTGCAGTTCCTGCTGGCACGTCAGCTAATCCTCTCACTTGTAACATTTGGGCAGTCTTTAAAAAATCGGTTAATTGTTCTTGTCCTATATGTACTTCTCCATTGTACATAAACCTGTGAAATATGAGAAAGTAAAAATTTAATTAAAAAAAAAATACACCAACAACTAACGAACAACAAAACAAAATAAATTGTAAGGTTTCGTCTTTTCTATTCTTTTAACGAACAAGTTTAGAAAAGTATCATTTACGGTCGATGTAACTCTCGAATTGGAGATGGTTTTTTACTTTCGGATAACTCATCCGAAAATATGATATGATGTCAAGATATTGATAGAAACATTATTGTATTATTATTTTTTTTTTATATAACACCTGCTGATTTATAAACATTTCTCACCTTAACAAACTCTCCATATCCTTTTGCTGGACATCCCTGAGTATAACAATTGGATGTTGGCATGGATTGGCTTTAAGTAAACGTCGAAAATATGGACTACATGCCGATAATACAACTTTATGTGCAGTAAATGAACAACCATCACAGGCCAATGTAACATCGACGAAATCCTCTTCGTCGCGTAAATGTCGAAACGACGACAATATCGATGAATGGAAATCATTCCAACGCAGCGAATATTGCTGCTCTGGGGAGGTATCGCCCCCCATCGGGCACAACGAAGGTGCAATCTCTACGCCAATGATTAAGCCGTTTCAATTATGTCCAGGTTTTCTCTTTATTATTGTTGTTGATTTAGCGCAGAAACAGTTGATCTGTCTCTGCGTCCTGAACTGTCTTGCTATCTTACCAACATCGGAGGATATCAAGGATAATTCTTTTGAGGAGGATTTGTTACGAACAGAAAAGACACGATGACGATTCACACTTAGGATTTAATAATAATAAAGATGATTATCGGTCCAGATTTCGATAAATGGCGGCTAATGTCTTCTTATCTTCATCATATCTGGCTTTGTTGTCGTTTGATTTCGAACTGAAAAAAGAAGTGAGAAATCTATTAATAATAATCAGATTCAAACTGGGTAATATTGAAAGAAATTAAGAAAATTTATTCAGAGCTTATTGTAATTTTGATTGCCTCTAATTCTATTCAGCATCGATGGGAATCGACTGAAGAGAAAGGTTAAACACGTTTCCTTGGAATTATTTCAAGAAAATTTAAGACAATTGATTGCATAAAGATCGTCCATCGTTCAGTGAGAAATAAAAATCGCCTTTCTTCGCCAACCGACAAATTACAATTCTTATCATTATCGATGACATTTAAACGCGATCAATGATTAGAGAACGAACAGAAGAGAAAATCATTAACGTTACGCAAGTAATTAAAACTTTAACATTTCAATAATCCAAACACATCTGCATGTATGACTGTAGGTATATAGTAGAAAAGTGATGGAAAAGATTCTAATTTTTGACACACCTGTAACCGCTATCACTATTTTTTTTTCATATACCTATACAAGAAACTTATTTATACATAAATATAGCATTTGAATAAATTGTTTTTAATTAACCAAAAATGTTTCCACTTATAAAATAAAATAAAATAAAATAAAATTAGAAAGAGGAAAATATTTAGAAATTTCTATGTTAATAATAACTAGTAATTTGATTAATAAAAGTGGAAATTTTCTGTTACTCAACACTTTTTTGGTACCAAAATATTTCTATTTACCGTTTTCCATTTGAAAATACTATCAAAAATTACTAAATCTTATAGAGAATAATATATTGATTGTGGGCTGCAAATAAAAATAAAATCAACTAGAAACTTTATATTTATAATCGATAGGCGGAGAAGTTTGTAGATTGATTCAAAAAAGCTCATTAACTACGCGACTGGATAAACGTGCAATTATTTCATCCTATACACGTATATGTTTACGGCTACTTAATAATAAGGTTGCAATGTTTACAGAAACAACACACATACACGCATACACACACCGATTAAATCAAATTTATAAAATATAATTAGGAAAATTCCAATTTAAGACAAAAAGAATTTTTTTTTTTGGTATCAATTAAAATTGGTCTAAATAGAACGGAAAATGTAATTGATAACAAATCTAATTGGTTCGAAAAAAAAAGTTGCAATACGTCTCGGATGCATAACGTTATTAATTTAAATTTTTTTTAGTTTTTTTTTTCGGTAATAAATGGCACATAATATTGTTCAATTAATTTTTTGCTGTACAGCAATTTTAAGAAGAGGGAAGATATTTTAACAATAACAGCACCAAATAAGATATAATTAATGTGTGGGTAATTGCCTTGTGTAATTTATGCTTCCTTTAATTTTACATACAAAAATTTTGCAATAAAAACCAACTTCTTTGTCTGATATATCGTCTCTTGTTTTACACCGATTGACCGTCATTTAGCCCATTGTTCATGACATTGACATTTAAAATTACCTATAGAAAGTTTCATCTAAACCAAATAATAACCACACCTAATTCTATCTGTCGCTCTATTCTACCGGCTTATAAGTTTTTTCCCTCCTTTTTAAATTATCGTTTAGTATACTATGTGGGAGAAAGGGGCGAAAAATTGGGTGTAATCGATGAGGATCTAAATTGTGTTCAGTTTTTGGACGTTAGAGACGATCAAGCTTCGTAAACTTAGCCTGTAGCAATAGCCAGAAATCAATAGATCTGTACCTTATTCCACACATTGTTCAGCAGTTTTACGTTTTATTTCCTGTAAATCCTGGAAATACGGATCAAGGGAGGAGGAGGAGAGCAAAAAGAACTATATAGACAGATAGAAAGTCGATTTTGGGCCTGTTTTATATGGTCTTATATCGTTGAATTGTATTGGCATTTGAATTATATATATCGTCATTGTAGAGGGGAAAAATTGGTTTCTATCGCCTGTATATTATCACCTAGAAAATAATAATAATAATAATAACGATCATTTTCTTCAATTAGGAAAAACTTGCTAGAATTCTAATGAATCGAATAATATCTTAATTTGTATGGACGAAATTTTCTGGAAATCATCCATTAGCTGATTTTATTGACGAGGCAAATCGATGAGAAAATGTGGTGGCGGTAATAATAATAATAATAATAGTGGTGGTTGGTGGTGGTGGTGGTGGTTGGTGCGTTCTTGATATCGAATTGGATTTCCACACGACAATTGGAAAATTTCCGCTTGGCATATTTTCTTTGACTTGTTCGCAATTTTTTTTTGTTTGCTCTTACAAATATGATGTGCCAATTCTCTCTTTTGTTCTTTAATATATTTATAATGTACCGCACACATGTATTTTGATAATTTTACAAATAAATACGCTCGCCCCGGCTAAAAATAATTTGGCAACAGTTTCTAATATAATGGCTGTTGAGTGTAGATCTTGATTTTCTGAGAATAACTTTTCGGAAATTATTTTCAAATCAAAAATCCCACGACATGTTGTATCGCGTAAAAATTTGAGAAAATGTTTTAATTAGATTATAAATTTTTGTTTTGTCTAATTAACGAGGCTATTAGATAATAATAATTAGGTATATAATACAGTCATATTTTGTATTGTTGAAATTTATGTGTGTATTATCCAACGAATTAACCGAATTTTGGCCTGTACTGATGAATACAATAATAAATAATTAAAATATTTGTTTTGTGGTGCGTAAAAGTACGTGAAATTCATTATTATTAATATTTTTTTTCGGTAATAATGATAATAATAATAATTATATTTAACATATTTCCACACAATAAATCCATAATTATTAATAATTAAAGAAAAAAAAATGTAACAACAATAAAAATTGGAATAACTCAACTCTCCAGCTAACTAAATGACGGAAAAATTATACATTAAACATTTTGAAATTGTTAGCAGTAGTCATAACTATATTAAGTCAATAAAAATGTTGCCATTATCGTTAATTACTACATTTCCAAGTAATTAACAATTTTTGTGTTTTGTTTTTTTTCCCTCTCGTTACGGAGCAGGCACAAAAACTAATAAAAATCTATTAAAAGCAATTGTTATTTTCAGATCTATCATAGTTGTTATTGTCGAGAGACATAACATTTTTTTTAGTAAGTAAAATTTGCAAAATGTTGGATTGTGATCAAATATCGACCACGCAATAGTAAACCAATTGGACTAGGTCAAAATCTAATTTTAAAAACTGACCACCACTACCGTGTGGTACTGAAAGAAAAAAAGATGTGAAAATAACAACTTTCTTACACATGCGGCAAAAATGTTTTGCGAGCTAAAAAAAAACTAGGAAGCTCTTTTTTTTCGGATTTTACAGAATTTACAAAACAAAGAATGGACGCAAAAACATACCACAATTACGCGTAAAAAGCTCCGAAAGCTCACCAACTGAATATCAAAATCGCAACTATAAGCAAATTTTCAGGTGTTTTTTTGTGTTGATATTCGATCAAATATCGCTATATTTATAATTGGATTGAAATAGGGAAAAGTCGATTTTCTGTGGGTGTCTATATCAAAATATTTTCAAATTTGTTCTGGATAAAGACATAGAAGCGTGTGTATGTATAAGTGTGCGTGTGTGTATAAAACAGAATAGAGAGAGAATAGAAGGAGATTTCATGTATATTGTTTTGACACAATTCTTGGGGTTATTTCAGCCTCGTAAATACGAGAACTCCTGTCTATTTTTAGTTGAATAAGGGGCAGGGAAGAAAGCTGTTCGGTATAACAGGACCAATATAATACTCTATTTTAAACGTATAGATGGCGCCTACAATTACACATCAATTGCACTTTTGTTCCTTTGCCCTTTTTGTTGAAGGGACTGAATAAAGGAAGTTCTATATAATTTTTTTTTCAAAACTACGACTTATAGATAATAATAGTTTGATAAAAAGAATTGTTTATTTTTATAATAAAATTTATAGACGCCTTAAATTTCAAGTAAATGATATCATATTGCAAATCACAATAAATTACTATTAGTGAAATAACCTTTAAAAATAGAAAGCGACTCTCATCATTTGATTTCTTTATGTTTTTAGTATTTAACAATTACCTTTTAAACGCCCACTAGCATGAATTTACTTACTTAAGTCTAAAAACTTGATATTACCAATGTAGATGCTAATTGTTTCGATTAAAAACAAAAAACAAGTTTTGGAAATAACAAAATTTGAAATAGAAAAAAAATCATAATAATACACGTGTGTTATGAAATTATTTATGATTTAATAATGCAATGAATCTTAAATTATTGGCTATTTTTTGTTTGTGCAAAGCAAAAAAATTAAAAGACACCCAGAGAGCAGGGACTGAGAAGTCGTCGCAATAAAAATTAATATTTAATGAATTTCAACGGTGTGTAAATTTCCTAAAAAAAAAAAAAGATAAATAATTAAAGTCCAAGGTTTTCGGGTAATTACAAAATTTAATTAACACGAATAATTATTCTGGAAAACAATTAGAATCGATGTATTACATATGTGCACATGTGAATTTTTGTGTCTATGGATGTGTGTGTGTGTTTATGTGTATATGAATTTTGTTGATGAATCAACAACACACTATGTATATGTTTGAAAGCTTGAATGAAAAGCTCTCTCTCCTCGCGTATGTACACCGAAAAGCTACACTCTGATCCTCTTCACTACGTCCTCTCCAGTGGCGGTATAAACGGCTGGTGGGTATATAGCGGAAGAAGCGTCAAAATAAATAAAATCAATACAGCACTAAAAATTAGTAAGTGGACAATGGCGCAATGGCAAAAAATTCGGGATATGCGCAAAAATAGAAAAACCCCCCATCGGAAAATGGTTAAAAACTACGTTCGTGCGCAACACACACATCTATACTATTACAACACATATATATATATATGTATGTACACACAAACACATACATTTTTATATCTATATACACACACAAACAGAGAGAAAGAGCCGCACAAGTACGAAGAAAAAAAGTCCATTTCTGATTGGTTCCCAATAATTGCAAAATCAATACCGGCAGTCAGTTTAATGCAATTTAATTGATCAAACATTGACGAATTACTTTACTCGACGTAAAATGTTCGGTATATTTGGAGTGGGTAGGGAAGGAGATTTTCTTCTCCCTGAAAAGTAACGTGGAACAACGCGTGAACTTCCTCTACCTACATTTGAAAACATGCGGGGGGAAATCGCCAGAAGGCGGGGTGA
Organism: Iselma pallidipennis; assembly: GCA_037464855.1. Lineage (NCBI taxonomy): Eukaryota > Metazoa > Arthropoda > Insecta > Coleoptera > Meloidae > Iselma > Iselma pallidipennis. Next base: position 42,122 of record JAZBHA010000472.1, on the reverse strand, counting down.
AAACAAGGCAGGAGATGGAGGCGGCATACTATATACACAGGTTGATTAACCCCTTCTTTCGGTTTTGATACGGATAGCGAATTGGTTTTTTCGCACTCACTTCCATGAGAGGGGGAGGAAAAGCATGCATCTACTTACAATTAGTTTTTCCAGAACGTGCGTTGATTTTTTTTTTTGTTTTGAAATTAAAAGCTTCACTAGTCCTGTGATTAGGAATGACAGAGGAACACGAAAATATTGCCTATTATTTATAGATTATTGTGTGTATGTGTGTGTGTATAGATGTGGATAGTGTGTGTGTGTGTGTCATCCACGCACAAAAATAGCGGAGATTCTCAGGACCAATTTCAGGCAATTGGAGAGATTTAACATTTGAGAGAAAAAAAATTCGAAATGGTATTCTGAATTCAAATGGAGCACTGGCGCGCTTTTTTCCGCTCTAGAATTTAGCACAATTTTAACTTTTGTTTTGATTTTTTTTTGTGAAAATTTTGCACACTTCACTTTACAATAAGATGGTCAAGGAAAGGAAAAACAATAACATACCACTTTATATAAAATGTAATCAAAAGTTACACCAAAATTTATTTTTGATGTAAATTTCCGGTTGAATCTTGAGTAATTTTTCACACTGCACTTTTTTTTTAAATTTATGTATTTTTAAAATTATTTAATTTTTCTTGTTTATTTAAAAAAAAAATTGTTGATTTTTTATGACGAATATAAGAAAACAACAACAATATGACAACAATGCACACGAACGGACGACAATTGAATGTGCGGGTTTGCAATTGTTTGAAACAATCGCGTATCGAGGGGTCCGGTCCACAGCCGCTTGCTTTAGTTTAGTGCGTGCAGAACAGTTGCGCGTCGACCTGCCGCGTTTACCGCCTACCACGATTTGAGCAGTGTACTTGCTCTCGGTGGCACTTAGCCTGCCATCATGGCTGCTGTTGCTGCTGGTGCTGCTGCCGCCGATCAGAAAAACCAGCCATGTCCGCCCCGACTTACACTGCAACATTGCATTCTTCTCTCTTACTGTACATATTCGCCACCATTCGCACCTATATTCCTTGTTCCTATCTCTTTCCACCTACTCTCTAGTTCTCTTTCTGTTTCTATTCGTTTTGTTTGGCCCTATCTTTGTCCGGTTTACTGGATGACGCCTACGATGCCCTATATTGTTGTCTTACTTGCACGTACGTCCTCTCTTGTTTTACGTTTCCTTAGAGTGACTGTATATGTATATGTACAGTGAGTGTGCCGCCGCGACGCCGCCGCCACCACCACCACCACTATCACCACCACCAAATTGCATATACTACATAGATGTTACATATAGACACAAATACAGAGACAAGATCTCTTCCCGTTTGAGCCGGTAGAGGAGGTCGCCAGATTTTTGCGGTTGGAATGGCATTAATTAGGGACGCGATTATTACAAGATACGAGCGAAACGCTAGACTCGTCTGGTTGCCAAGATTTAATAGCGACTAGAGTTTTGAAACATTTCAGCATTTCTCTTAAATTAATACAAAACCTGTACATATTTTCTTCTTGCACACTGTAAGCGTGCTAAATTTTAACAATTCTTTCCCTCTTTCTGTTAACCAATAGTTTCACCACCACTAATAATCATTCAATTTCTGTACAGTTTCTTGTTTCTTTGAAACCCAACTCCGGAATATCCAAAAATAAAAAAATTAAGCTTATAAATAGAAAGTCATTAAGTATCTGTGAATTGATTTCAAATGTAATCTGACATTTCTGGATCAAGCACTGTAATTAAGCAGAGAGATTAAAAATAAAAGAAAGAGCACAATAAAGCTGAAGGTGAACTTCATACAATGGTATAGTCAATAAATCTTTTTTTTTCCTCTCGTCCAAATACATTTAAACTAAATTCTTTTCTTCTCTATACATTTGTGAAATTTCTCATTACTTGACTTAACAGCACATGCACCATTACAAGAATTGAAAAAAAAATGTACCTGGCCCATTGTTACTTGATAATAAAGCAAACCTTTTTGTAGAAGCACATGCACATATTTTTGCTCTGTACCACCACGTAGGTACTGACAGTTTTCATACAAATGGTATTTTGAAAGTGCCTAACTGCACTTTCTACCAGTAGGGGGTAATTTATTCTTAACACTAAGTACCGCATATTTCTAACTTTAGAAAAACAATTACATAATACTTTTAGTTAGCAAAATATTTATCATTATCAATGATAATACTAATTATACGTATGATATTTTTTGAAATAATCATTAAAACGGAAGAGTCATTTCCTTACAATGACATTTACCATGTTTTATTATTATTATTATTTTTATCTATTTGCACAAATGAATTTTTAAAGATGAAATATTGAAAAGTATATGAGTCGAAATGCACAAATCGTAACATCCACCACCACCACCACCACCAGCATTCTCTTCACACCTTTATTCAAAAATTGAAAAATTTATTTCCGGTACGTGTAAATGTGCGAATGGCCTCGTTCGCATATTTTCGTGTGCACATCTTTCGTTCTCCTGCGTCTTCCCTCCTTTTTGGAAACATCACCAAAACGTATACAGCTACTGTACGTATATATCCCACCCCATTTGTCACAGCACCACGGTGTTAGATTGGTATACATGCAAATCTCGAACGAGAATCCGCGATCGGGCACCCTATCCCCTTTTTTTTTAAATAAAAATTAACCGATATTTAAAGTAATTATCACAAAACTTGTCAGCAATGACTTAAATTAAGTCGGCTTTTTTGTTTGGAGTTTTGATAGTATTTTTATTTACTCACATGTACAGTGTAATCCACATGGGACGCACAAGCGTACACACACATGATATTGTTGGTGTTGTTGTTGTTGTTGATCGAGTGATTGTTGTTTTTATTGTTTGTTGTTGTTGTTGTTGTTGTTGTTATTGGATGGGCGCGCGCGTTTTAAGGGATGATGATGATGATTCTTATTACCGTATTGACTAAACACTGCTGCTGCAATGTTCATGTGTAAAATGTTTTTTGTGGCTGTTCAATTCGTAACATGGCGTACCATACGCATTCGGCCCCGCAACCCCCCGTCTTTGCGCGTATTTCTCTTCCGCCCTTACTTATCCCCCTCCCTTAACCCCGCGCGCACAAAACAAACCATATCGATTTTGGGCAGAGCGTACCTAATATATACTTGCAGTAGTTGCTAGGGTATAATACGGAATTCTGATCCATTCATCGACTTACGTTCGAGTTGCAACCATCCATAAAATACCATTCAACCCCTATAATAAATCTAACAGGAACAACAATACTAAACGTAATACTGGACTTGATTCGTGATATCTAACGATATGAAATTGCTGATGTATGTCCCCTTACAAACACACTCACACACATATTGCCGTTCAAAAACATTGTAAAGAAGAACGACGACGAAGACGAAGACCAAGAAGAAGAAGAAGAAAGTGAAGGGAAACCCTCGACTACAGTAATAAAAATAAGATGGACGCCATTTTGAAATGACTTTTTATAGGGCCATAAAGTATAAAAATCTCATCTAGGTGCAATCAATACGTGGGTACTTTTTATTGTAATGTTGAGTTAAAAGTGTATTAGGGCTTACGCTACACCATTGGCTTTGTTCTTTATTGCAATGGAGCTTAAAGGCCCATTTTCTACAAAACCGGTGCTTACGTAAATAATCCGTCTTTTATTTTTTATAATGGCGAATTTCGCCGTGTGTCGAAAATGGTCTTACCAGGTGCGGAACTAGAAGCATTTCTGCAATTTTTATTACCAATAAAAACCTCATATATCCCTCTCTCTATATATGTATACACACACCCCCTTTGCCCCCTTTAACGGAATAAACGTGTTTATATTTTTATATCACCCTTGTAACTCTTCAATCTCCCATAATAAACAACAATCACTTATTTTATTCGGTCAAGTTGCCCCATTCTCTTCTTGACGCTTGCTTGCTTACTTGCTTTGGCTTTTTTTTTCGCTTGTTGTGTACTATATATATATATAGATTTTTTTTGGCTCGTCAATTCTTAAACCCTGCTTTTAACCATTCTATTTCTACTTTCTCGCTTTCTCCTTTTCTCTTTCAGTAAACTTCAAAGAGCCTCATGGGGCCGCTTTTATCCACATATTTATCGTGACTCTAATTTCATTTATAGTCCGAAAATTGACTTCGTGAAAAGTGATTTCTCATTTATGAAGAGAGAGGGCACACAATACTCCACCCTCCCTGCATGTATATAACAATACCAGTGCCTTATCGTAAATGTAAATGGGGCCAATGTTTACAAACACACTTTTTCACAAAAAACTTTAACTGAACGTGTAATTTTAGCAATTTTCTGACCCATTTTTTTTTCTTTGTGTAAAATAGAATTATTTAATTTATTTTATTGTAAAATATTGGAATGCTACCTCATCAACATGTATAAATTCGAGCAAAATATAATCGATAAGGGATAAGGGAGAGAACTGAACGGATGCGTTTCAGGCCCCCAAGTTAAATTTGAAGTAAACTACATGAATTATGGTCTAGTTACTTGATTTGAATTGGTAATAAAATTTGGAAAACAAAATTTATTTTGATTTATGTCGATATTACATGAAGCAAAAAATAATCGGGGAAAACTCTGAAAATTTATCGGCTATTTCAGAAACATTTACAAGAAGAAGAAAGAAAAATTGTGAAGAAGTAGCCAAATCAACTTTAAAAAATTTTCACTTACTGTGATTGATTATAAATCAACTGAAAATTTCCTTTAGCAAAATAGTAATCGGCTTATACTGTTGTTTGGTAGTATTTTATTGATATGAAATGTGAGTTTAATCTGGCATACTTGGTCTGGAGTTCAGGCAAACGGGGGGTAGTTTTTACAATGGATTAAATATTTATTTAAGGGTAAGTCGGTAGTTGTGTCCGTTGGTACGGTCAAATGTCAATAATTAACGCCCCAATAAGCCCGTATGGATTATAGGTAATCGATTGCTTAATAAATGAAATCCCTTATCCGATTATTACAGGGCAAAGACCAAATAAATTCTATACGGTATATAAATGTTGATATCCTTAACAGTTTCTACTGAAGACCTACAAAAGCTTATAGGTGGGTGGTGTTTTGTTCAACATTCACGTTATTATTCACCCTTATTTTACGTTCATCTAAATATATACCGACCTTTACACATAGATATCTATATAAATACACACAATTTACCTACATATACATACGTACATATAGTTAAATAGAGATAATATTTGGTGTATGAAAACATTGTCTTTCTCTCTTTCACATTTTAGTTTCATCTCGTATGATGATCTTTTCAATGAATTGTTTACAATTTCGAAAACGTAAGGGGGAGTGGGAAAATTTCACCAATATTTATATGCGTAGTAACTCGCCCTTATAACATATTATTGATATTCGCCCAGGACCTTGTGTTTATGTTATATAACGTATTTATGGAACATTGTAAATACGGTCTATTGTTGATATTTATCAATTCACCCTCTCAACTGTGTGCGTACGTATATCAATGTATTATATGTGTATGTTTTGGGCTAATTTCGGCAAAGTTCAGCAACATTTTCCATATTGCAAGTATCAACAATTTCACCCCCCCGTCAAACAAAAAACAAAACGTGTATAAACAACAACAAAATAAATAACCGATTATTGCCACTTGAAAAAATCAGATAATAAAATTCGAATTTGTTTTAACAAATTAATGATGTTTTTCCCCCGAATGATTTCAACACGCACACATTCACACACACAAATATAGACAATTGTGGGACCTCACATATGAGGATGAATGTCAAGAAGGAGAGACAATAATTCGAGCGATAAATTTACAAATTGCCATTGCAAATATCTGTTTAGGAAACGACAAGACACCCCTCCTTATTATACGCATATACGTATAGTAAGAGTAGATAGGACGATAAACTGTTGCAAATTTGGCACGTTTTGTTTACGAGTAGTATAAGACATTACTCGAACTCGAACAGACATCTTTATTGTTGTTAAAACGACATTTCAACCCTTAACATTGACGGCGGCCGGAAATTGCATCTGGATCGGCGGCAGTTACCGACCAACAATTTGTCTTCAAAACCAAAAAAAAAGAGAAAAAACGAAGGAACAATCCAAAACAGGAATAATACACATAATTAGGGTTTTCACTATCAAACGAGAGACACCTGGTTTATGATTGTGATAACTGTTAAAAATGATCATTTTATCGTCTCTGTTTTCATCAAAACGACAATACTATCGAATTTCATGACAGAAATTCAAATAAAGATTAAAATTATAAAAATAATGGTAATTGTTATTATTGTTGAAAAGATATTCGTGGAATGAAAATAAATTCTATTCATAACATCATCAGATTACAAAAAATTATACACCATATGGGTAGATTGAAATAATTATAATTAACCATTTACAACAAAAAAATTGTGGCAAAAAATTTCAAAAACGAAGAAGAAAAAGGATTGTGCAATATTTTAACTAACAACTATTTCAACTAACAACAAAACCGCCGACAAAGTAACTTTACAAAAATTTAGGGAAAAATTTGAATTTTAAATGAAGCTATACAATAAATAAAAATATATTTTACACTATATCTATATAGTGTGGTCATTATCATTACGTACCTATAGCGTTAAACTGGATTAAAAGTCCGGTTTGGTTATATTGAATCAAGAATTAAAAAAAAAAACGAAAAAGTAACAAAGAAAAAGTAGATATACATATACATATAGGTAGTGAACAACAATATTATAGAGTTCGATGGGATTAAAAGGGATCTCATGAAATTCGTCTGAGAGCAAGAGACTTTTTTTTTGGTGTTATTTTGAAGTCAACAACAAAATAAACAAGTCACAAATAAAAAATACAATTCCGTTGCAATCGATTAGGGGTCAGTAAACATTAAATTTATTTAAAATAAAGACGAATTTCTAAGAATACGGCGCCTATTAGGTCGCAACTAAGTTGAATATATTGGTAACGAAATGCGTAGATGCAAAAACGACGAAAAAAATAATGACACACACACACCACAACAAAATACCGAAAATGATGATGATGATGGTATGAGAAAGTGTAAACTGGAAAAATTTCAAAAGGCCTTGTTTTGGACCAATGAAACACATCGGTCAAAATTGAAAATTTAAATGCAACCTAAATTTGTTGTTGTTACTGGAATTTTTTTCAGAAAATCTCTAGATTCTAAGACACTTTGGCTCAGTATCTAGTGTCGACTTATTGTTAACAAAAAAAAATTTAACAAAAATTATGCATTCTTGGACTGTTAATTAATAATCCCGAAAAAAAAATACCGTAATTATTAGTCATAGCATTTAGATTCTACCTTACTGTTTATACCGACATAGATTTATTCCATTAGATAATTATATTTTACGATTTAAAAATTTTTTGATTAATAATTTCCTCACGGAATGAACCGTTAAAACTTAGCTGCAGGATTACATCGAATGAAACCTGCTTAAGGCTGATATTGCTCAACGTAAACCAATTGAAACGGATTATACTGTTTTGTTGCAATGAAACCTCGATTTGGTGTCTTTGTAGCTACTGTTTGGAATCAACGTAGAATCGGGGGAATACGTAAGAACGGGGAAATGAGGATTCGTACATCAAGACTATTTGATTATATTTCTATAAGATGACACCTAAAGTGCCAAAGGATACAAACGTAGAAGTACGTGAAAAAACATAAATTACGTTATGCGAAATCACTCCTAACTGGACTAGAGATTTATCATTTGATTTCTTTGCTCCTTTAGTTTTAGTTAATGTGGCGCCTACATACAGCCATATCTCATTCTTTGCCAAAATAAACTGACTTATCTGTAAGAAGTAGGACGAAAAAACATCCCTTAAACAAGGTCATCCTGTTGTTATCCTTGTTAGATGTATATATAGGATATTGTTTATCTCTATCGTCGTTTTTTTCTCTCCTGTTTGCTTTCTGTATGTAGTATGTATATATAGATGTATACTATATACGGGAAAACGAGGTCTACCCTGGTACAATCCGGTGAATCGATAAACAGACGCTTGCTGACGTAAGCGTCGTTCAAAAGCGTTGCGGCGCCCTCCGGAAAATTGCGAATTGCCACGATAGCGCAGGTGGCGTACTGATTGACATTTCTTCATGCGGGGTGCTGTGCTAACTTATTTAATAATATTTAAATAACTATATAGTTTTTAAGAAAATTAATAACAAAACAAGTAGAATTATATATTTGAATTGAACCAGTATCATTTGATTTGTATTAAGTTAATGTTTAAATGGTGTTTGAGGTGTTGGTTTTGGTGTTTGGTGGATATTGGTGTGAAGGATATCAAGTTGTTGTGGCCCGGCCTTCACACCTAGATTTTTGATAAGATTGAACGATTTTTCGTAGATAATAGTCGATTTTCACAGTTGATTCCGGTGTAGGTTCGATTTTTCCAGTGAAAATTAACAGTACTTCCAAAAATCATTCCATCAGGATATTAATTATTGAGTTTTAATGAAAATCTTTGTGAAAATCAAGGACAATTCAGGATGATAGAATCGTATGTGTGACTTAATAAATCAAAACTTGATGCATTCAATTTTGCGTTAATTTTTTTGTTTTCCTATAAATTTCTGTTTCGAATATCCAGTGTAACCGGTTCAACAATGATCGCGTAGACAATTAACGGTAGCAACATGGTCTAAAAGGGCCATGACATCTCGTCAACCACCCACTACTATTGGAGACTGCCAGGGGACAATCACCCCTCATCTTGCTGCCCAGGTGAGTTAGTAAAATGGAAAAACAAAAGAACACAATTACAACCCCCGTCTGGATTGTTGTTGTCGTTCAATTCTTGCACGATTGTAGAAAGAATCGTATATATACCTATATTGATGATGTTGTTGATGGGGATGGAGGAGAGAAGTAGGGCGGTGTTTTCAACGAAACAAAAACAATTCCATCCTGAACTCTCATTATTGCAACACCCACGCTATTTTCTCAATATTGCCGGCACTCCTTTTATTCGTAAAATAAACAATAATTAACTTGACGATTTCAAGACAATACCTCATTCCAGACTATTATCAGGGTAATTACCGTTTTCGTCTGAATTTATAAATAATTCTTGGATTTCTTTTATTCCATTTTGGTAAGAGTTGTGATAAATAGATAATGATAATATAATCAACTATAAGCAATTAGTGACAATTTCAAGCCCTTTGCCCTTTTATCAATTTGACAATAATTACTGATTGCTAGTAGATTTATAAAGACCCAAATTTCTAATTAATATACTGTACTTGAGTATGGATACTTTCAGTTTAAACAGCTGTTGAATATTATTATTTAAATGTCAATTATTGCTTTATTCAACAATAAATCTATTACAGTTCGGCCCAGTTTCATACTCTAACCTTTTTTTCTATACAATCTTAACATATACATATATGTACTTATAAATAATAATAATAATAATTTGTGTAATTTTTTTTTTCAATAAATAATAACCAGTCTCTCAATTTCAATTACCATTTTGATATTATCAATTGATTTTCGTCAAGATATTGAAACTTATTTAGTAATAATAATAATCGTTACATGGTCATCCAATTACTGTAAAGAATTCAAATCAACAATGGAATGACTAATAGGATAATTATCTTTAGAAGAATAAAGTAATAAGTAATATTTGGCAAGAATTTGTTGAAGATGTCAACAATAGAATTATAGTCTCGAACGACCGATATAATCTTATAAAAATAACATTTATGATGTACATATTTAAATTTTCAAATCAAATCCAGAGAACATTCGGACAACATATTTTTTACACAAAAAAAAAAGAAGAAAACAACAAGTATTCAGCGAGTTTTATTTAGATTGTCTATTTAAATTTTTCTCTCTTTAGATTAATGTTTCCTGTTACAGAAAATTTTCCTTTTGATTATTCTGATCTTTCTTTTTCGTTTTTTTTTGGTTTTTGAAATAGTGTCATTTTTTGGCACAACTGTCCCTCTTATCAATTCTCAAATAATAACTAGCGTGACTTGAATAATTGTATTTTATATAATAATAGGAATATATTATATTTTGTAGTAAGTATATATTGCCAAAATATTGCTTATCAGGAAAATATACCTCACATAACAAATGTGTGCTCATGTATGTATGTATATACCGAAAAATTGATAAGGGGGTCTTACGTTTCCGGAATAAATATCTAAAAACCTTGAATTATCACCACAAATAAACGAAAATTGTTATTCTCTGTCCTTTGTACTTTTTAAATAAATATATTTGAATTGGATTAAAGTAAAGAAAGATAGAGAAGGTGGGCGAAAATAATTTTTTTTTTATTTTATTTTTTTGACTGGAAATGGAAGTCAATATGTGTATGACCACGATAAGTAAACCAATATTTGATAATTACGTAAATTGAAGGATATTTCATTATATATTCATGGTGTTTTTGCTGGTATTTAATGGATAATAAGCTAAAATTTGATAGAAGTCCTCCTACGTTAAATATAAAACTATAAATTCATGATAATTCAATCGTGGGCATTTTTCATTGATATTTATCTACAATTTTGACAAAAATGTGTGCTGTTTCGGTTTTCCATTAATTTATAGCAAATTTCCATAATTTAGTAGAATCTCTCAATTTTCACTAATATTTGTAATAACAAAAAGGCAGTCCGTTATATTGTTATCATTTTTTCTTCCTGTTATTTTATATTGATGATCGATTTAGATGGTAGCAGAGAAGAAGAACGATCCCATAAAGACCCCAACTTTCTATCCATTATTGTATTGTTTCTTGACCGTGATAGCTCAATAAAACCGATATTTCCAAATATTATTTTACGACATCGTCCTCCGCAAATATCAGCAAAGTTTCTTCGGTGTGCTGTATGTTTTCTTCTATTTTCTTATTATATGTTTTCCTTTCCGATTTTATTACAATTTAAATTCATATTAAAAACGATTGAAAAGTTCCCGGGACCCGATTAGATTTTCAATGTAGCAACAACAACAACCACAACCCCTATATAGAATCAAAACGAAGAAACTAGATCTTTATCGTATTACCTTAGTTAAAAAACCAACATTCTTTTAACGGGACAAATGTTACAATTTTCTTTCTCTGTTTTGCTTTATCACATCCACTATATTTCCATTTCATTCAAAATTTTCGATAGATTAATACTTGGTGGACGGGGGCAAGAAGAGGGACGTTTCATTAGACAATCGTAGGGGGCTGGTTGGCGGCGTCAGGTAAAGTTCAAAAAGGTATACATCTCTGTTTTTTTGAACAGAACGAGGGTGAGGCAGAAAACTGGATTTAAATGGAACTTTAATACCAATTTACACCTGAACCAATCACTTTGGTTTAATGTATATTTATTGATCGCAAAGGGGCGGCGTGGATTGACATTTCTTTACGATGTGATTAAAACGACAGTCATGATTTGAATCGTGTCTTTTATTAAAAAAAGAAAAAACACACGAAACAGGACTATAGAGAGTGATAATCGAATTTCTGTCGTTCCTCCAAAGATTTCCAGTTTCTTCTAGGTTGGATATCGAAAAGGTATGCAGGTATAAATGCAATGACAGGCTGTGTATAGGGTCCGTTATGTAAGCCAACTTCGATTAGGGGTAGGAGTGAACCACCGTTTTATAAAATTTTTTTTTTCGATATACATACCTAGACCGTCACTATTCTAAAGCGGGATTAGATTTCAACTTAGAAGGGTTGAATGGGGAATTAAACTGGTCTTAATGGGTTCAATGTTAAAACTTGTTTAAAATGGAAACAGACATGTGAATGGTTGGTTATTTTTTCAATTATTCTTGAACGTAATTGCGTCGACTGTAGTAATACTCCGATCTATTAAAATCAAGTTATATTTAGAATGAAATAAGATGCACGTGTGATCACAGAAAAATGTTATTTTTGTGACAAAATGAATACACGTACAGTTCCAGCTGTTTTCTGTTTGCTTTGCTTACATTACAACGAGTATTATTGTCAATTTGAAAGGATCATTGTTGATATTCCACTGGATAGATATGCAAATAAGAAAAATTTCCAAACTTAACTAGTTGACGATATACGATTGATTTAAAATACCGTCAAAAACCTGGACCTGCCTCAAATTCTCTACCAATTCATCGACGATCCTTTGTTATTATTTTTTTTTATTGCTATTTGCCTCTCTATCTAGAACCTGATGAGAGGAAACCAAACTATCATCACCTTTGATTCCGCATTAAATCTCTGTATTGTACTGAACTGTTCACTGAAAAACCTAAAAGGAATCTCGCACTTTTTCAAACTTTTACGATTATTACCATCATTTTCTTGTGCTATCTATTATTTCTTTTTTCAATCTCTACCACCACAAGCCTCCTTTGGTTACCACGAATCTACATTTTTACCTGCAATATGGCATGAAGGCATTAAATATTATGATAATGTAGCGACCTATTTCAAACCAATCATGACACGAACGATAACAGACTGCATTGCGCTATTTAATCTAAATCAACTAAACAGAAAAAAAATAATAACGAAAAACCACACTTGCCAACAATAAATAAATTATGGCATTTTTTAATTAAAAAAAAAGATAGAAAGAAAAGGACAACGGAAAGAAATAACGTTTAAAAAATGTCGAGACAATTGGTTAAAATTGTGTGGTTTTACCTGTAGGTGTGTTTTTTTTTTGTCTTCAGGTGGTTGTTGTGGACCGCCTGTTGGTTTGTAATGTTAGCTATATCAACTAAAATCCGAAAATTTAGGGGAGTGGTCCCCCTCTGGTGCGGGTTCATTTCAACCACCTTGCATCTTGAAATGTTAAATCAGCTATTGAATATGTCGAAGAGCTCCGAACACCCTCAACCCTCACTATTGTTCTGAAAATATGAAATCTGCTAAATAATTGTAGCCCTTGTCTGGACTAGTATGATAAATGTGAGGGATTTTATATACCAGGGCCTTGTTGTATAATTCCATGACTTTTTACATTTATTAATTTAATGAGATAGCAAAAGGTGCAGGTAGAGATGAGAGATTCTTCAAGCACACTTACACACAATGAATTCCTCTCTTTAGCTTTTTTTTCTTCGAATTTAGTTCTTCTGTAATTATTCTGAATTGAATTTTATTGTAGTCGAATTCAATTTGGAATCTCATTAGTTAAATTGTGCAGAAAACATTATGCATCTTGATTTTATAAAAGAAAAATCCCGTTTTCTACATCATTAGACAATTTATTACAGTATCAGATTCCCATTTACAAAAAAAACAATTTCATCAAAAATCGATACCTTGACGTGGTACTAGAAAACAAAAGGAACCTTGAGACAGTCAAAATAATTTTCCAAATACCTGAACGCGTGCATATTAGATGTATATAAGTTTGTTTAAATCTCTACCGAAAAAAAATATGTTAATATTTCGAATAATTCAATAGATGTGTTTCTGATCAAATTTTTCCATTAGATAGAAGAAGAAAAAAACAACAACAACAATAGAAAGAATTTTGCGGAAATTCTTGTGAAATTGTATCAGAAAGCTGAGAGATCCTTTTTGCGTCCGACCGTCCGTCCTTGGCTAGAGAGCGCCGCGTCGTTCATTTCTAGACGCCAATTGTATTATTCATCCGTTTTGTGCCAAAGACCTGGTAAAGACTTGAAATTGTAAAGTCTGATTGTGAATCGAATCGAAAAATGCCGGCCGACACTATCACACGGCAAAAATCTAAAAGTAAAATTTGCAACGAGACAAACGATGATTGTGCCAAAATTTCTAATAGTTATTAGTATTTGAAAAAAATGCAAATTGTAATAATAATTTTTGTTCAAATTTCTAACTTTCTATTAGAGAATCAATTTTATTCAAACTAGTCAGAATTTATGGTTTTTCTGTTTTTCTATTTTAATTTATCTACAGATATATCTTCGAATATATAGACATGTTCTGGTAGTTGTTAGATATGCACGATTTAGCCGTTAATTGAAATAATTTAGCATTTATTAATTTTAATTTTCTAATTAGAAACTTGCACCAATACTCCTGTCACATGTTGTTCAAATACTTCTCCATCATCACGGTAGCGGTCAACCCATTTCGTTAAATACCGACATGAAACAGCAACAAAAAAAAATTACACATATATATTTTTTTTATTAAATCTGATAATTTATCGATGTCAGTCTTCGACTCAATTTGATCGATTCTAATTGACATGTGTGGGCAAATTAATTGGAAAATTAAAGCTTGAACACATTTCCTCGATACCATGTCCTATCAAAACAGAAGCAATCAAATATTTAAAGATTACAGTGAAATCTATCGAAATAATCGATTGACTATCATCGATGATGGAGTGATAAAAAATGGTCCTTTATTATTCTTGTATGTCAATAAACAATTCAACAACAATTAATGAATGTCGTGCCAATGTTACATTGTTGGTTGTTTGTTTGGTTTTTTCGGCAACATATCTACATGAACCCACACAACAATTAATCTGTAATAATAATATAATAGAAAAAAGAATGCTTTGATGTCAATCTTATTCTTTCTATATTGATAAATACGCCTCGAATAGCTTTTCACGAGAAAAATTCATAAACAATACCCACTGACTGGACAATATTCAACTGAATATTTATCGTTAACAGTTAACCTTCTTGACTTTGTCAGTTAGTGAATACATTTGAAGAGAGTCTGTGCTGTAACAAACAATGATTTTTGTGAATGAATTGGTAGTAATTAATTTATAAAAAAAAATGCTATACGATTTGGGGGAGAAAGGGATACATTTCAACAATTCCACCTGGTGTTGTCTATATTAAAAGCCCATTAAGATCCATCTGCAGTCGTTTTGATAGAGAGAGCGGAGGCAAAGGGTTCGCAGCACGTTCAACAGCACGTGTCTTCTTCACCTCTCACACTTATTATATGACCATATGACAAACTAGATAGTGTCTCTACTTTATAATAAGCTACTGATTTAAATGATAATAAATAATAGATGTAATTTTATATACGAAAATTTATTATTTGTGTCTGATAAAAGATAGGCAAATTTGTATCATCATGACTTGTTAATTAACCATAATCAAAACATATTTTCCAATCTGTTTCAATATTGACTAACACGCTTCAGTCAGCTGTTTCGTTCGCTTTTTTTATAAATATATATGATAGTCAGTAACTGACCTGTCCATAATTTTTTTTTTATCCCCCTCACACCTAGCAAAACAGGCGCCACACGTCTCCCATCACCGACCCTGATCTTGGTCTCTGTGGAATTTTGAACGCTGAGATACTATCTATGATGTACCTACTCTTTTTTTCATTCTATTTAAACAAAAAATTTTAATTAGTAAATTTTGGAATTGTATTTCAGAATATTGCGGAAGAGGAGACTTTAGAAGGATTGGTGGCGGCGGGAGGTCCACCACCGCCGGCTGCCATTCCGGGAGCTCGTCTCAAACATCGCACCCGGAAACACACCGCTTCCGGTAGCCTCAGTGACAGTTCCTCCAGTGTCAAACGACAGGTTTGTTCAATTCACAATGAGTTTTTGCGTAAACAAATCAAATGAATTATTATCATGGGGACGGGGGAGGAGGATAATCACGTTTTGGAACAGGTTTATCCAATTACAAGGTGATGTAAAATAATAAAAAAAAACGACGAATCATAAAATCAATATATCAATTTTGTTAATTTTACGTTATTAGACGTGATTTAATATTTATTTTTGTTTTGATTGAAAATTGATTTGTCCTTTGGTCTTTTGATCTCTAATAGTTGTATTTATATTAAATAGAAGGTAAATATGGTTTTAATTTGAGAAGATATTTGGGTTAAGTACCTACGTTAAGATCAAGTTCCCATGTTTAACTTTATATGGTTTTCAAGTCGACAAACTATTTCGCTCCATAAATTCTTAGGTTTCCTATCACGTTAATTACTAATTAAGTAAAAAGCCCTACTACAACAAGCAACAACTATAGAAAATTGTGGGGAGCAAACTTGTACACATCACAAGTAATCCAATTATATTGATTATCGAATATAAGGGCTGCAAGCGAAGGGTGAGAACTAACTAAAGGAATTTGTGTGTAAAAGAAAAAATAAATTAAGGACAAGGGAAAATATTAAACATTAGAAATAATTGAGAAGATTATTAGTTAGTTGGATAGGCATTAAAAATGTTTAGTGGCCGACGTTTTGGAATAGATGTACTACAATTTAGGTCTATATAGTACTCAACACACACACGTCATTTTTTTATCACCCATATTTTAGATATGTAATTAAGTTTCTTAAAGTACTATATTCAGAAGATAATATATTTATAAATGCAATCATTATTGTTATATGGCCGCTTGTTGTGTATAGTATTGTATATGTATAGTATTAAAGTTATACAACAAACTTTCACATCTGCTCGTTATTTTCATGTTATTACACGTTATTATTCATGGTCCGCCATGTTTATTACTCTTATAATACTTTAATAGACATTTGTGTGTAAGATATATACACACACACACGCCTAACATTATCCTATAAGAGACGAGATGATGTCTAGAGATGAGAGGAGGTCTTGAACAAGTTTAACTGGCCACTGACCACAAGTGCCACACAGGGCCGGAATCCTACACAAAATTCTATTGATAGTTCTATTATATTACTCTATTCACACAATAACAACAACAAACAACAACCTGACAATTTTTAACTAAAAAGAATAGGTAATTGTATGTGTCTATGTGTGTGTGTGTATAAAAGGATGATGTTTATCTCTGCTTTTTTCTTTTTTTTTATCGTTATCCTGTCCCAGTTGAAACTGTACGTGTTGATTTTGAAAGCCCACATCCATTATCTATACACTAAGTGCGGACCTGTATTTTATCTCTTCAATGTACAGAGAGAATACATTAAACTTGAGATTAATTGATTAGTTGGGGAAACGTGTTGTATATGTTTGTGATGTTGAAATCAAAGTTGGGCTCTCTCTATACAATTTTATAATGTTGATAAGACCGAAAAGAGACAAAGAATTATTTGTTGTTTTCTCTCTTTGTTGTGTGTGTGAGTGTGTGTTTTTTTTGTTGCCGAAATTCATCGAAAAATTCCCCAATACATTACCTTATCTTTTCCATTTATTATTATTAACAAATGAGATGATTTAAATATTAAATCAGATTTTTCAATTTTTATATGTATTATCTAACAATAAGACCTCTAGTTATGTAAATCGGTTTTTTTCCTCCTATCCTCTATCTTTTCGTTTGTTTGTTAGGATGTTAGTTTCAATGAAATTAAATGTAAATGTATTGTTTACGAAATTTCTACAAATTTTCAGCGGAAAACGTTTAAATTTAGATAAATTCAAATCGGTTATAGGACTACTCGTTTTCAAAATGTCTAACCCATATCAGGATTTGTCCGGCTTTTGTCCTTTTGTGATTTTTGTACTCTTTATCAAATTTAAATGTGATTTAATGGAATTTAAGCTTAAATAAAGTTGATATAATGCAATTATAATGTTTTTGTTTATTGTTTTCTAGACAATAATTCCACTGTCGGAGGTATTGTTCCTATTGTAACATAAATCTTCACTATTCTGTTTTGGTCTTTTTAACTTTCGAATATCGAAACGAAAGGCTATAATACACAGATTTGGTAACTAGTTAATAAATAAAAATAGCGATCCTGACAATGTTATCCTTTTTAGTATTGTTTTTTTTTTGGTGAGATTATACGAGATCAGGATTTGTTTTGTTGTTGATTTCAAAAAAGAAATCAACCAAATTCTGCTAAAACCTATTCCATCTTCTTTTTAGTATTCGGTATAGAATTAAAGGGACGTATCATAATTATTTAATAATCTATTTTATTAAAAAAAAGAAGCTTTCAACAAGACATATACATTAATTGATGTTCTTCATATAATATACCTTTATTGAAACTTAATGAACAAATTAACAGTCTGTCAATTTAAGTCAAATTAACAAATCATTTATATTCATTTTGATTAAATAGTTAGGAAAAAAAAAGTTATCAAACAACGACAACAACAACAACAACAAGAACAACGATCGATTAAAAAAGCAGTGTTTATTGTAAATTTAAATAATTATAGGCACCTATAAATATATTCGTGACTTACTCGAAAATAAATTCACCATTAAAATAATTCTTTTGAACGTAAATTTAGTCAGGCAAAGGCATGATTACCCACTACTATGCCCTTTCATGGCTTCCCGCATTGAATTTTTGGTACGGCATGCTCGCATTTTAACTATTATACTTATATACTATACTATGAACTTAAAGATACCAAATTTGATAAATAATTCTATTTGGTCACGCCAAATAGTCATGCATTTAACTATTTTATTTTATAAATATATATTAGTAGGTATATAAAATTATAAATACTTTTCATAATACATAAATTTTTCAAATTCGCCAATATGTTTATTGCATTTTCTCACAACCAGTGGAGATATTATGAATTATTGGAAACTGTGTGTTGCGTGTTACAAGTACGTATAAATAATTCGAATTATCGAAGGCAATCATCAATTTACCTATTCGAAATATTCCTGATTTTCATTTATAATCACCGTCGACATAATTTTATGCATATTAAATTTACAACACGATTTATCAAATGACTAGACGAATATTATACGTTTAATTAATCTAATAGAGTTAGTTTTGATATTTTTCATAAGTTAGAAATTTATCGTTGAGCTTTTTTTCCCATCTTTGAATATATATTCGTTGGTTATAGTTGGTTGTTAATTGGACATAAAATAATTTCCTAATAAGGATACTGACACCTGCCTTTATATCATATTTTCTTGCAATGATAAATTTTCTAATTAGATATATAAATACGTGTAGCATTTTTACAAATAATAATGTTCACCTGGTAAAATAAAAAATACATAGATATTTCGAAATAATTGTGGAATAATTTATTTAAAAAAATAGAATACGAATTAGAAAATGGGTTTTACGATAACAAGTTTTAATTGGTTTTATTTGTTATTTAATGAATGGAATATACTACACTGAAACCGGCTACAAAGTAACAAAAAAGATTAATGAGAACTGCCATTAGAAAACTTTTAATAAAATATTACATTTATTAACAAACCAGAATTTCGTAAATTCTCTTGATTTGGTAAAGAGAAAATATAAAAAAGAATTTTCTGTATTTTATTTTTATTATTATTTGGTTATGGAGATAGGTACGTGTATAATTTATTGAACAAAATAACTATTAGCTTTAACAAATAGAAAAATCTGGAATTTTGCGCTAGTATTTTGCATAATTATTAAATAAAAATGTTAACGGAATTGAGGTTTTTTTTCTTCTTCGGTTGTTGTGTTATGTTGTGCGTTGTTATATGTCATGAAATTTCCATAAAGTCTATTTAATAGATAATAATATTGAATAAAAATTTTTATATATTGTACACATATTAAATTGGGGAATGTACATGTTAGAGTACCGTTGCTATTTAGAAATTTGTCCATTAAGATAAAGGTCAGATATAATTAAAATAAAAAGATTCGGCTATAAAGAGTTGTTTTAATATCTATTTGAAACTATACCTTGTTATTGGATAATTGGACATTAACAACAATTTTTTTCGACAAATCAATACACTCCAGTTCGAGTTATAGTAGCGAGATACACCTGGAAAATTTTCAGGCACAATTTCAGGCGTTCACGTAATCTGAACCCTTACATTTTCAACCAGGAAAAGATGAGGAAAAATTGTTAGTTTTGTGCAATTTTCAATTCGGTTGTTAACCTCTCAAATTCTTCTCGTTTTTTTGTTACCTTGACACTAGAATCGTATTAAACACCTGCGTTAGTTATCTAGGATAATGGTATTCGAGTACCTGATGCGATTGAATCAATTAGTGACCATTTTATAATTTACAAAACCAAATTTATTGGACGATCCATGTCTGTATTGCTTTAGGTGTTTTGGTAATTTCACCAAAAAAAGCAGTTATATTTCTCTTTACATATAAAACGATATAGTATCCTTATAATAGACGAAGTAGTATAGTAGAAGAGGAGGATGAGGAAGACGGACGAAAAAAAAATGTATTTATTTGCGGAACATTTTAACTGTAAATGAAAACACATCATTATCGGCCATAAATATAATATCAAATTATCGATCATTTCCTATACAGAAAATTCGTAATAGGTACATAAACACCAACCCAAATATGTCGTTTCTCTTTTTTTTGTGTCTTGATAGTTTCAACAAAAATTTCCATTTGTTGAAGGAAATTGAATGGAAATCTATTTGTTCACCATATTAGAATATCGTAATATCCACATTTCTTTTCAATTAATAGTGAAAATTCTGTATGTATTGCTGTTATCTAATTACGTTATCAAAATTGATGACAATTATTATCGACTTTCTATTTAATTCATTTTTTAATGGAAATTTTAAATGAAACTCTCTAAAAATAAAAAAATAAATAAGAAAATAAATCACTGCTATGGTCATAATTTGATTGTAGAAATTTTTTCAAATTATCAAAACAATATTACCGATAGATGTATGAAGGTGGAATTTTAAAAGTGAGTTAAACTTGAACGTCTGCTCGATAGGAAAATCCTATTTTGTACACAAAGCCTTTTAAAATATATGTAGAGACAAGAGTGAGACTAATAAAAAATTCGCTGCCGGCAACATATGTAATATATTAAAAGACTGGCAAAGTTGTTTGTGTACGAAATTTCGACCAACAAGTCTAGAAGAGATGTATCGTTTATTATATGCGGATATTCGGAAAACGGTTATTATTACAATAATTTTAACATACAGTGCCGACAATTCATAAATATTCCAAGTAATAGTTGAGGATTCTAATAATCAAAGCAAAAACACCACACACTATTCAGTGGGGCAGAATATACCCGAACGAAAAAAAAATTAGTGCCAGACGTTGTAAATTCTGTTTTGACGGAAGTTCAACTTTGTATAGAATGATATATCTATATATTTTGACCATGGAATAACTCAAATTACCATGTTAGAGTCCTTTCGGCATCTACTATATATATACATATATATACACATAACGTTGTATTATATGGTTGGTATTTTGTCGATCAACCGATAGTTTGACTTCCTGTTTTTCAGGTCAACTCGACAATTATTTGTGAACTGTGTCAGAGAAGTTTTTATCGGTAAAGTTTTTGGATTTTATGCAAATCATATTGATGATATTCAAACCAACCCTTCAAGGCTTGTTCCATTTATGTTTTCCCCCCTTTATATTACAACAACAACAACAACTCGACTATCAATAAATTAGAAAAATCTTCTATATATAATTTTAATTATTATTTATATCTTGTATGGTAGCGTTAATAAATTTTTAGAACTAAATGGACCGTATCGTATTAATTCACTAGAAAAGATAATACAATTTTTGATTCTAGTCTAATATTTTCATCGTTTCATACATTCTTAGATTCTATATACAGCCGTTAATAGTGTAGTACCTACCTACATTATAAACATGCAGTGACGGCCGTTTGTTCAGATAAATTGAAAATTTCACGGGAAGATATTCGAGGTGTTCTAAAATCATGGCAGGTACGACTGCCCAACTAGTTCGACTACATTATAACTATTAGAAAATATATTAAGAATTTATGTGTGTGATGTGAGAGAGATTGTAAACTATAGGTTGTCGAGCTGTATTTGATCCATCTTTCTACTAATCTTATGTCACTTTATCTAACTGAAACTACTTCTGATAAACAATTTGTATTTTTCTCTGTTTTTTTTTTTATAAATATTTAAGCTAAAGAATTTTTCGAGTCGAGTAGTGATAATTAGAAAAACAACCTGAGAATTGACAGTAATTACTACAAGTCAACATTAGAAAAGAAATTATACCTTTCAGTTGAATGTAATTTTATAAAGAGCATCATATGTTGGATCCAGTATCCTTTATATTATTGTAGAACTATATAGAAAATTCTATTGTTAATTTAACAAGCCTGTTTTAATAACACCAGAAATAAAGACTAGTTTTCGGCATTGTCAAAGACTTTACTACAGACTATTGGAGCAAACGTTAATATCTATTTGAAGAAAAAAAATTACAATCCTTAGGTTGACCCACGCGCGCATCTGATCGGGACCGAATCGATGGGAGTACCACGTGTTTTTGTAAAACCATTGGTGCTTATGCGAGTCTACAATCGGAAGCTACCCGGGATTTTCCTCATTTTTCTCATAGGAATGAATGCTTGTATTATAAAAAGTCGTGATGTTCCTGTGGATTCGGCTCCGGTCAGATGCGCTGACCACCTTATAGAATTAGTAAATCAATCTTTTTCTCTATACAGCTGCAAGTTATATTTTGTTTTATTACTTATTATATGATTTTTATGTGTATGGTTTCAAAATACGTTTATGATCCTTAAATTATTTCTAGGAAACAACTCATTGACTTTTGTAGAGCTTTGAGTTGAGTTTTTCTACAAAAATTCGATGTTTTAAAGCTCAAAACATGTACCTATAATCTATTTAAAAAAGACAAAAAACAAATCAATCGTTTTAGAAAGTCATATACTGTTAAATTCCATGATTGTAATAAATGTTCGTCATGTGCAAGATAGAACAAAAAACAAAAATAAAAGCTTTTAAATGATTGATTATGTATTTGTGTTAAATATAAAAGTGTAATGCTTTTTACATGTAGTTGTATAAAAATTCAAATTGTCTCATTATGATTTTGGCGATAACGATGAAGATATATGGTAGGTAGTTTGTAAATTTCGCCAACACCCTCTTTGAATACCCAGTTTCACTCTTATTTCTTGTTCGTTTTTGTTTTCAGCAATTCCTAGACTTTTTAAACAACATATTGGTTGAAATTATACCAACGACCAAATGTTTCGGCTATTTTTCAAATGTCAATATATCCATCCTTGTCTCTAACATTATCTTTCAATGTCTGTTTAAATCTATATATGTATACTACACCTTGTGTGTTTGTTTGAGGAACAAATGTCCATTTTAGCATGCACATGAAATTAAGGGCTGAAGTCGGTTTTACACCCACCAACACAATCTTGATTTTTATACAACACAAGAATTTTTGTTGGTTTGACGAAAAACTTTCAAAATACAACACGCAATTATTGTTATGATAATTTTCGATAATTTTGCGTAGGTTTTCAGGATTTACATATATTACACTAGAACATGAAATAATAAATAACAAAGTTAAATAGTTTTTTTTTTTGATAACAGTAAGGATTTAGTTGTTTTGTAACGAATAAATTAGCAATATTTTTATGTATAGTATTATTATTTGTTCCGTTATTTGTTGTTTGGTCAAAATTACTAGTTTTTTTATTTGTGAGGTCTTTGTGTCATTAATATTGTTTACCACAAACAATTTTATAGGTCTTTGAGGAATGTTTTATGATGGGCCTTCTCATCATCAACTTCTATATATCAGAATCGGGCAATAAAAGTTCTTGATATTTAGTTATTTAGTTCTGGTACATTACAATTTCAGTTAGTTCTGATTAACCTTTATTATCATTATTTAGAAATCTCTCTCATTAACAACAGTGCAAGTGCATCTTGTACTGATAAGATCATTATTCTTCTTCACCCTCATCTTTAGAATGTTGTATAATATAAAAGAAGACATACATCAGCTATTCTCCTTCGAAAATCCGACGTTTTTATCTTGAAAGTCAGCGATTCGTAAAAGCGAGCATGACTTTTCATAAAAATCCAAAATATCATAACTTATAAATATCACCAGGTATAAAAACCTGTGTATATGCAGTTGATTCTAGTTGAAACGTAAACGAAAATAAAAAAAAAGAGGAAAAAAAATACATATAGGCACCTATATCTATATATAATATTGTATAACGAAATCCAAATTTTTCTATTGTTGTCCAAAGCAGGTATTTGTGTGTGAATAATCTCATTGTGATGCTTTCAGTTGGAATAACTCGCAGCACTGCCACTTATCTCACTCCAGCGTCTTAAGTTTTGTGTAATTTTATCTTCTTCTCACACCCCAATGCACACACATATCCATATAGAGAAAGAACGAGAGCAAATAGGGGGATGTTGGTATTTATTTCTTAAATAAAATTTTTTTCCTTCATACATACAATTTTTGTGCGTGCATCTGACATACGGTTGTTTTATTTAGAACATATATCTGTATATGAAGCCGAACAATTGCGACCTGGAAAAAAGGGCCATTTTTCTGCCAACCTTTCGAATACAATTCTCTCTATTCTACATATATCTATATATATGTAGAAGAAAGCTGGTAAATTCGATCAAATTTTGCACTTGTGATTATAGGCACGTTACTCGCCTTTTTTGTGTTAAAACACGATATCTGGAATATATGCTTCAATAACCTTTGCACTGTTCCGCTTTATCGATGCTTATGCCCGCTAAGCACACACAATGACTTTGTAATTCCTTAGCGCGAGTGCTTTTGCTCATGCAAATTACGCCATTGAGCTTTCGTGAAAGACCTTCAGCTTAACGTCGTGAAAACCAAAGAAATTTAGTCAAGTATATACGTATAGGATATTTGTTAACATGAAGGCAAAAAAAATTAATATTCAAAAATTACTAGATTGTTGTAACTGATAAATTCTTTCAATCGCTTGTAGAATGTAATGTAAACTTCATTTTTCATATCAATTCTTTAACAACGGCTTCATCGTCTATCTTCACATTGTACACAATCAGTCATGTCGTTGTGTTTACAATGAAAAAATCCGAATGTAACTTAAAATCCGGTCAAAGTTCATCAACAATTTACATTATATGATTGGCTTGGTCTTTTCAATGATTTATTGACCACCGAATAACACCTAGCTGGATCACTTATCTTTTGTATAACCTTTCTATAGTAAAAATCAATTGCAATGAAGAAATTTCTGTTTTACCATTAAACAGATCTTTAATCATAATTAACTTATTACAGAAATAAGTTGCCTAATTGTATAGGTGTGTCCAGAACGATATCCATAAATTTATACGTAATAAAATAACTGTACTTTCATTTTAAATCATACCATGTTTGTATTTCAAAAATCATATTTTTTATGGGATGACAACGGAGAATATTATTGGAAAAAAAACCACTATAGCGTGCTGTACAACAATTATACGGATTAGACAACCAAAAGATTAATACAATCTCGCAATATGGATCAACTACATAGAAGTAAAAAAAAATTATAAAGATGATCCTCGAAATAATCGATTTTTTATTTTATTTCAATCCCCCGATTGGATTTATGGTGCGTGAAAATTGTTGGCGAATATGTGTGTGTGTGTGGGGGAATTGGGTCATTGTGAGAGAAGAAATGTTCCATTTTCATGGATCAGACATCGTCGTCGTCGTCGTCGCAAACTACGAGAGACAAATACAATATTTTTCCTCGAAAAGACAGTAAACGGGGGAGGGATCGATTATGACTTAGTTGTCACTTTGGGCCACATATCACAATCAATCAAAACACTGAACACTACCGTCTAGTCCAACTACTATAACTTGATAAATCGTCTACGTCATCCATTTAATCAAAACCAATATGTTGTTGGATTATTTACAAGAATTCCTTTACGAGATTTAAGCAGCTTTCGGTAATTTATTACCAGATATGGGAGTACCTAGAGTCAATTAGTAGTTTAATTTTGTATAATAAAGCTTTGAACTTGAAATTAAACTCTAATAAATCATTAGAATAGAAAAAGAAATAGGAAGAAATGTCTGATAGAAAAAGGTGAGTTACAGGTTACTGATTTTCATTTAATAGCGCAACTTGTCGTTAGTGAGCTGGAAAATGTCTGGAAATCATGGTTGAACTGATAGGCTTGTAATCTAAAGTTATTACAAATTGATTATCAGAGGAGGGACTTGACGGATTGCTAAATGATTGACCTGTCACTTTATAGAAGACTTTATACCGCCCGTCATCTAAACTGGTAGTTTATTTTTATTTGATGGAAGAAGAAAAAAATCAGGAGAATTTTCGTGAAAAACCAATTTGTCAAATTTCTTTCTCGAAAACAAGATAATTCTATCAGGAATAAAATAGGTTTATTTTAACAATTTCAAGATCAAACAAAAAAGTCCTTTTTGTTGTTGTTGTTTTGTAAAGAAGTGCTTTTTAACTTAATTCAGTCTCTTTCAATTTACTGGCTATACCAATAAAAACCCATTCTTATTCTTTAAGCTTCTATTTTCAGTTAGTTAAAATTGGCATTAACTCGTATGACTAGGTATAAATCTGGGACATTGAAGGACTGTATGAGCAAAAGAGAAATCATTCAAAATGAATTTGGCATTATTTATTTATTTTTGGTCTCGTCCATTGTGCACCCTTGTTTGGAGAACCTGACCGGTAAAGCAGACGACTTTTTATCGCCCTTGCTAAGCTCGGTACGGGTAAACAACACGCTATACACAGGTACAACTAGCCTCACCCTGAATAACTTTCGTCTTATTGATACAGCTCGACTACGATCCGCAAGAAATCTCGTCTCAGTTTCACGTAAAATAGGTAGATTTCAGTGATTGGGTGGAAAAAAAGGGAAAAAGATAAAAATTTCAAAAGATTTTTAATGAATTTTTTGTTGAAACAGTCATTTAATGTTGATGATTTATTGAACGTCTTGTATACCAGAAATAGGTTGGACCTTTTTGAAAAGATTTGATTGGCGTAATAGGTCTGTACGGGTAGGTACATCCACATTATGTTGGCAGGTCCTGAATGTTGAACAAAAGGCATTTCCCTCGACCCATATCAGAGATATGCCACTTTGAAATTGCGTTAAAAGTCATCCAGCCAGGTATTCACCTCGGATATAATTACATGGCCGCCATTCTCAGAACATATCCAAATAATCAGCACATTCATTTTGGGGACGGTAAACTTGACCCGCTGCGTCCTTGCATAAATCACAAATACCAATAACAATAAAAATAATAATAATAATACCAACAACAACAAAAAAAAATTCTGGCAATTTCTATTCTAACAAAGAAACCAACAATTTAATTGCTTTTCGTCAAAAAAAAATCCTAATCGGAAATTCTTTCATGTAGCCATTAAACATCAAAATGCCGCAATGAAATCTGTAATTTATCGAAAAAGGGGATGGTATACATATTAAAAAAAAAAAAATGTAAAGAAGAGCCCATCAAGTTTCCCTCATATATCTCTTCTATTTATTTGAATAACTTTGCTGGTGATTTGAGTCGATTGAACACAAACAAAAATTTTTGGTCCATAATTCAGTCAAGGTTAAGGTAATAAAAATATTACGTCTTTACGGCCATATCCACCAAGTTAATAAGGTTTATTGTCGCTAGCTAAAGTGACTTTACCGACCAATTATCGTCTTAAGACCACCAGCTTTGCGGGATACAAATCTACCTGACCATAGGTTTTAGGAGATTTCAATGGTGCGTCAAGTTACACAACCGTTTTTTTTTCTTCTCTTTTTGAAAAATCCTAATCAAATTATTCGACATTTTATATTACATGTTGAGATAGTTTGAGAAACACTGGGCTGTTTTCTGGGAAACCTTTTAATAATAATTTTTTTGATTCATATAGATAAAAACGGCACGGATTATGTTCCGAAAAAAATTTTTTTTGTTAACCAACCACCGTTCAGCTGTTCGTTTACAATTCAAATTAACATACCCCGAATATGTATACGGTTCACTTTTTGATATTTAAAATAGAATTTGAATGGCACAAGATCATAGCCCAGCAGGGATCGAAATGTATGAATCGTTGCCAATTTATGAACCGCCTACGAGAATCATTACGGCAATTGTTTATTTCGTTGTTGTTATTGTTTTTTTTTGCTGTTTTTAATGAACCTACACGATCATACTGAAAAGAATAAAGAATAAACAATAAAAAATTACATTTCTTGTTATTGTTACTATGTGGAGAGGTACCAGAAAATTTAATTATCCTATAACAAAAATCAACTTTTAATGAATTTATAATTTATTGTGACCAAAACTGTACAACTTTCGAATAGTTGATAATTACATTTGAAAAAAAAAGATGAACTTGAACAAAGAAAAAACGCCTACAATTTCATTAAAGTATTTAAAATAATGGCAGATGAATATTGTGTGGGTTTTCTAGGAATTGTTTAAACGATAACAACAACTGTAAATGAAAATGCTTGATTGATGAGCATCTCTGCCATGTTGCAGCTTGATGCAGAAAGGTACCCCACAAAAAAAAAAACAAGACATTGCATTGCCACCTAATGAACGTTACCTACTGACTGGTACAGGGATAGAGTCAGGTAAAATCGAGAGCTAAATCAACAATGCTAACAAAATAATAATAATAGTGAGATAAATTAAAAATCATTCGATAAAAATTTACAAATGCCATTAAAATTATTGGCTGAATTTGCATGCGCGTGGGTGGCCTGTTGGTATTTAACAACATTATCTAGCAATTATATAGGAAATTCTTTAAGTTTCCAAGACTAGCTGAGTAATACATTTAACCAAAGGTGTAATATTCTCCGACCGAGATTTACACGGTTGAAATTTCCCAGTAATTTAAAGTGTAATAGGTATTTCCTTTCAACCGCTAGACTGTGTAAGTAATTACAGTGTTATTATTCATAAACACATTATCTGGGTATTTCGTATAGACTAGAGCCCCAAGTTTCAGGTCATTTGTTATAATATTTTGCCAGGCTTTCCCAGAAATCGGGTCTCGACTAATAATTACTTTTGTTATATACCTACATATCCTAACTTTAACTGCAATATATCAGAGTGTAAGAGAGAAACGGTTTCCTCATTAATATAAAATAAAAAAAGATGAATAAAACTATGATTCCTATTACAAGCTTCTATTATTCGTAAACAAAAATCTTCAATTTCAACGCGCAAAATTGCACGACTTTCAAACCCATCTGCTGTTATTCGGACCAACTACACCTTTATGTAGTCTTGTATTAACCCTGTTCACAAAAAATATATCGGCAAAAAAACCTTGACCTTGAAAGTTTTTGTTTCGGCTGTACATACTGAAGATTTGCCATGGTGCTGTAGAGTGGTTAAGTGCGGCACACCCGGCAAACCATTGGCCCAGCAACATATGGTGCCACACAACAGTCAGTCACAACAATTAACTGGAAACCCAGCCCCAGGATCGACGCCTT
Organism: Iselma pallidipennis; assembly: GCA_037464855.1. Lineage (NCBI taxonomy): Eukaryota > Metazoa > Arthropoda > Insecta > Coleoptera > Meloidae > Iselma > Iselma pallidipennis. Next base: position 12,739 of record JAZBHA010000472.1, on the reverse strand, counting down.
CACCCAACAACAACAACAACAACAGCAACGACGAAAAAAATTAAATCAATTTTATATGTTGTCATAGAATTACTAAAGAACTTTAAAATATTTTATGGAAACATTTTTGAAGATTACTGAATTAAGTAGCGCGGCACAGACATAAGTATCGTTTTAATAAATTGCATCATTATCATATGGACAGGTTTCTGAGTTGATCGTCGACCGATGTTAAAAGGGTTGTTTATTGGAAAAAATACTGTATAATTAAATATTTTCTGTAGGGCAGTCACGAAGAACTAGGTCCAGAACTTGCTCACCTATATTCAGAAACAAGCACGTGCTGGTCTGGTAGCAGATGCCATTCTGCTGAAGTTGTTGCGTTGCAGACATGTGGTAAGCCAGCCGAAAGAAATAAGAAGAAACGAAAGAAAAAGCATGAAAATCTGAGTAGAAACAAAAAAGCAACTTATATAACCGACCGACCTATATATCGCTCCAGACATATAACAATGCAGAATTGATTTTTTTGGTCTTTTTCGAAATGGTTTTCTTCTTCTTCTGCTTCTCAATCTTCTTGTTTTACTTCTTATACTAGTCCTGCATTGTCTTCTTCATTTTTTGTACATAGCCGGTTCTTGAAGGATCCAGCGAATGTTGTCAAGGTCAGGAAACACCTACGTCATTTGTCGGGAATTTTTCCGAAAAAAGTTTCAATACCATTCTAAAAAATTTTTAAATAAAAATCTACAATTATTATCAATATTTTTTTGGTGAAAGATTTATTATAACACAATCCGTGAAGTAAAGGGATTATAATTTATTAGAATGAAATAGTGTAGGTTGAAGGGTTATTTCCCTTTTGCCAGATTTTATGGGTCCTGAAATAGGTAGCGAGCTTATCTGACAAGTTCAACTTCTCACTCTCAATTTAGTCTAAAGTGTATGGGATTATCCTTAAGGACAATAAAAGATAATAAAGGCGACGAGACGAAAGGCTTGATTCTTTTTTTGTGTAGATTTGCAATACAATTTTTTAATTGACTTTAGTAATGTTGTTTGTGTTGTTACAGGAATCGTCCCCAACTTTGACGCTCATATCGTCAAAGGTAAGCAGGACATGCGACCACAGCGTTGTCCAGTCAAGGTGTGTGTAACTGTGTGCTTTAAGACATTTTTTTTTATATCATTTTTTATCATTCTAAAAATACAACTGCAATTAGATCTCAAAATACATTTATTATAAAAGTTGACTAGTTTTTATTTTAGAAATATTTAAAATCTTAAAAAGCTCGTATTGAAAAGTTCTTGCTAGGCTTTTATTATTAAAGCATCGTGCGTGTTTGCATCATGTTCGGTGTATGTGTTCTACATAAAAACGCACTTGTTTTTTTCTCCTTTCTTCCTTTTTTTTCATTGTATATAAAAAAAATCGCACACGGCATTGCACGTGAACACAACATTTAGCACTGTTGAAAGCTCTACCTATAGCTAGGATTCGCCCCTTGTATCGAACGATTTTCTTTGTGTTTTTATTCCAAATCTGACAACATTTGACCATAAATCAATTTCAATCTTCTTCTCCCTTCAATTAATCGTGTTTTTTTCCTTCACGTGTGTGTGTGTGTATAGGTAGGTAATAGAAACGAGTTAATTATTGTACTTGATTGATAATTGTTTACTCGTTAATAGACAAATTTGTGTCATGTTTAAGTAGACACAAAGTGAACAAACAAAAGATAGAAGCGAAAGCAAAAGAAAATAATAATAATAATAATAGACATGATCGATTTGATTGAGTTGTCCTGTCAGTCTCCACCAAAACTCAAATCTCTGTCGATATCGTTATAATGTAGAGACTATGTGTTACAATAGACGTCCTGCTGTGTGTGATCGGCGTATGATGAATTCGTTGATTTTAGACGAGTTCCTGTTCTGATTCTATACAGATACCTACTTGTTTTGGACGTAATAAAATAAATAACCGTGAGAAAATTAACCATTTTGATGTTTTTTAATGTTCACTTTCATTATTATTATAGATAATTGAAATTAATTATTACTTACATTTATTCAACGTATTAGAAAGAAAACAAAGGATACTCCGGTTCAAGGAGATGATGCATTGCGTTTGAATTCGACATGATTTTATTGGGTTTTTACTGATCTTATTAAATCAAATAATAGAGTGCTTTTTGTCAAATCGAGTGTTAAAACTCTTGCTTCAGATTTTTTAAACGAATGCAGATTATATACAGCTTCTTGTTTGACTTCTTCACTGTTTGGGAATTCTTTCAAATCAAATCCATACAATAAAACTTTTCATTTGGAAGATTTAATTTAATGGTTTGCTTTAAAATAATTATATTCTTGAGGTCAATAACGAAGGTAATAAATCAAGATCTTCAAGGTTCAAGTATTCTCCATTTTATAATAATAATTATAATAATCGGAATAGTCGGGGACAATGAGGAATAGTTGGAATTTTTGGTGTAATTTTCGGCAAATATCTCGAAAATTCTGTAGACTAATTGGTCTTTTGTGCCACTGTTTCGATATCGGCACGCATTTATGAATCATCAGTAAAAGTTTGGCATGCCGGCCAACAATAGGATCTATAGGAAAATTTGCTCGATCTATCTATATGTAATTAAAGCTATTAATTAAAAGTTGAATTATCAGCAGTCCAGAATCGATTTGAACATATAAATCTATGACAATGTTAATTACATATTAGCATTTTAAATATATCCGACGCAATTACCTTGACGCTATTATTTCGCTTTTGGATTTATATTGTTGTATAGTAAATGTGGTCGCCGGTCAGCCGCCGCCACCATAGCCAAAATAATTTGCGAATTAGAAACAAACCAATAAATCCGTATAGAAGTAATAATAAATAATGATCGTTATCGACATTTGGAATTCGACGAACAAACCAACATGTACCTAGTAGTAGTGGCTCTCTCCAATTTCTACCTGAGGAGTATGCAAGTGATGTATAGCGGGCGTATTGATGATGATCATGATGATGATGATGATGGTGTGTTTGTTTGTCTGTGTGTTAGTGTGTGTGTCTCTATGTGTATGTATTAAAACGGCGCAAAGAACCAACCATTTTAAAGTCCTCAGCCAAGGTGAGCCAGTATGGCATAGTGCTAGGCCCAATTTATGATCGTCTACCCATTTCGTACATTCACACACATATACCTATACCTCTTATACATATATTCATGTACATAAAAAGATGCCTATACCATATAACGTGTATATGTAGGTATAGAAAAGCACGCCACAAATTAAAAAACGACATACATACCCCTATGTCCAGGTACGGCTAAAGGCGTTCGTTCTCTTCAATCCATGCACGCAAACAAAAAATCAAAATTGCGACGATCACGAATTAAACTGATTTATTACTGTCTAGAGTAGATCAGATTTGAAGAAAAAAAATATGATTTTTGACCTTCAGATACATCGAATATAATACCGGCTCTGTAATAAATGTCTATTGTAACGCAAAATAGTAAAATCGTCCATTTGCAAAGGATTAAAATTTCGTTTGCTTCAAAATCGGCACTATAATGTTTACGATTAGAAAAATACGTTAATTGTGAAAATTTATGTTGGATGTAAAACTTTAAAAACAAATTCAGCTGCTATAAAATGTGACATGTGTCGTTGTATGAAATCTTTGTGTGACGATACCTCTTTGGAAATTTCAATTTTTTGTTTTTTGGAGTCAAAGCCAAAATCATGTAAATTATTTTTGAAGCAATAACTTTTTGGATTTAAGAACTCAAATAAGCACAGTCGTACCATATTTTTGTAATTCATTGGGAAGTACTGGATAGATAAAAAACAAAGTTACAACTTAAAAGAATACAGATTTAGTTAAATCTTTACTAAGCCGACCACACCGTAAATTTTCAAAAGAAATCGTGCATGTATGCAACATATCTGGCTTGCTTCCAACATCTATGTAGTTAGTCTTATTTTTTTTTTGTTTTGTTTTTTTTTAAAAGGACATCTTTAATGGTTCATTTAAGCGCAACAAGACATTTTTTTTCGAATTCTATTAACAAAATATTCATCAAAATAATTATACGACAAGAGGAAGTGAGTTACTTGATGGTTCTAATCAAATTTACTTAATTTTTTCCTTTTTTTTTTGATTTAGTTGATTAAAAATTCCTGATGATGTTAATTAATGTTGTTAAATGTTTTCGGTTAAAACACGAGAGACAGAGACAGAAAGAAGAGACTTTGTATAACGAATTAAACAACATGATGGAAGAAAAGGTTTAGTTGGGTCGTTGACAGTATACAGCGCGATTTTAATTAAAACTGTGCACTAGAAAATTTCGATAGGTACCTACCTACCTAAATTGTTGTTGGATACAATAGCTTGTAAATATTGGAAAAATCCAGTAGTACTGGTCGTTGTATTCAGGTAGCGGGACAACGCTGTTATTTCACATTTACATATGTTATCCTGATTAAATCCTGTATCGTTTCAAACAGAATTTCTGCATTTTAAAAAGCATGTCTATATTAAAGTCAACGTTTCCAACGAAATATCTCCGTCAAGTTGGTATTATTTCATGAGTTACTATATTCCAAGAAGGTATATTATTAAATCGAGAATATTCCATTGTTTATACGTTGTAGGTTTTTTTTCTAATAAGTAAACAACTATTTCGTTACATTGATCTTTATTTAACCAACAAAAAAAAACAAGTAAAATAATAAATAATAAAAAAAAAGACCATCACGATTTGAACTCCAAACCAACTACACAAACAAGACGCTATTTGACTGTGTGGTGTGTCTTTGGTTGGTGCATTCGGAGCGAATAACCCGGGCATTAAAACATCCAGGTACCCAAACTTACCTGTTCCGAAGACATATAATAGTATTTATGACCACACATACATAAGCGGTCACCTTGAGATGTAAACAATAATTAGGCATTGAAATAATGTAGCATGTAGTACTGGTCGTACCACTCCCAAAAATTCTGAACAGACAAGCCGTTGAAGATGAAGAAGAAGAAGAACAAGAAGAAGAAAAAAATCCAGTCTAGTCGATTAGCAGAGAACGAACCGTCACAGATATAAGTGTGGTTCAATTGGTATTTTGACACCTTCGATTTCGAAAATATACATAAATAATTAGAAAACGTACGTGTTTTTTTTTTGAGTTTACAATGGTATCTGAAACGATAAATGACACTTTCGAATAATGATGATAAATAAACTTGACTAGAGTTTCTAGAGATCCTGTTACGCATTTAAGTAGGAATTATAATCATAAAGGGGATCAATTAGTTAATTAGGCCAGATTTTTTCCATAATAGCTGACAGTTTTATGAATTATTGGTTGATAATAACGGTTGTTGTTGGTCAACAAACGAATTCAATCCATTACTTAAATTTGTTTTTCTCAGTATAGTTTTAGAAGTACCTGTTTAAGTAGTTGTGAAACGCACCTTTTAAGTTGTCAATATCTATCAATATCTGCGTGACCAATTGTAAGGGAGTTCCATAAGTCTGTTGTCGCACTTGTCCTTTAGAAAACTCGCTTCTAAACCTGGACGCGTGCTACTAAATCATGCATTATAAAACTTGTTGTTCAATATACTATAGTATAGTAGCCCAAGAATGGTTATGATTAAGGGAATTTGGGACTTTTCGTAAATTCCGTTCCAATCCTGGTAATATCTGCAGGATATTCGTGGCTAGTCAACATTCAATTCCTAACTTGAAAATTAATAAAGTCATCTCTATCATATTTGTCTGTGTGTGTTGTGTGTTGAACTCACGACCTTTCCTACCGATGTAATCAAATTGGAAATCGGTTATTATTAGTTAATTAATTTATATAAATATATTCACAAATACAACAAATATGTAGGTATCTGTATACATGTATGTGTAGGATGGACACACATATTCATACACAAATTAAATGATATCGTTAAACAAATACATGACAAAGTTTAGGTAGCCGTCAACAACTTGCAAAAGTGATTTTGAGTGGTTGCCCTTGTTGTCTGTTTCCCCCATATATACATCTATGTTTGCATGTACGTTTGTGTGTGTATGTGTGTGTGTGTGTACCTTTAATTAACATCTCGTCCGGGTAAGTGAAGTCGGTCCGTCCCTCTGCCTGTTTGATGGACAGTCTAATTGCGGTGTATAGAGACCCCTTATCTAATACCCGACGCTCTCTGTACGTTTTATAGTTCAGTCGTATATGTATGTGTGGGTATACCCCCAAGCGGACCTGTCAGTCGAAGAGCTTTTATTAAACATCATTTTACCTACTACACACATACACACATACACTCACACATCAAACGGCACCCAAAACCCTCTCAGTTTCGGACACGAAACCATCTTCAATATTTTCTACTTGAAATGAAATTATTATTGTTGTAGGTATACTACACACATGTCTGTTTTACTTACTTGTCTCAACTTCACTTGAATGTTTCGAAATTTTAATTAACAAAACTCGAAAATGTTAATTAAAACCCTATTCGAATCGATTTATAATTCAATTTCAGCAAATGGAATAACCCTTTTACAATTAACTGTGGCAATCTTTATCATTTCCGAATTGTGATAGTAGTGATAGTTATTAACTTTTCTGTTTCACTATGAAAAAGCTTATTTCTAATACTTATTTAAATATATAAATCTTCAACTTTCTGGTAAACAGGAACATAAAAAAAAACTTACTCCACCAACATGTCGCTGAAATCCATTTTCAACGTTGTGTAAAGTTTTTTTTTTTCAGTTTCTCTACTACCATCGCTGTTGTACTGAGTTCCTTTTTACTTTCAAGCATAGCTAGCTTCCAACTTCTTCTTCTTCGTCTTCTATATAACTTTGTCCTGTGTGCTTTTAACCTCGTGTTTTTTTTTTCGTCCTCCCCGTCATCCATCTCTATCTCGCTTTTCTCTATCGTTTTTTATTATCATGTCCCGTTTTTATGTGTCATTCGCATTACTGCTCGCAATTCTTCAAGAGTAGTTCAACAAATTTTATACGATTTATGTGCCAACTTTGGACCACTATGGAGCTTAAAAATACGACGTAAACGGTTTTATGTGAATGGATAACGTTTAACTGCAAAGCTTAGTTTCTTTTTTCTATATAGACGTGTTTTCAAGTCAATCGATATTATTAGAAAAATAGGGAAAATCTTGAAATTATTATCATTATTTGAAGATATTCCCGCGTAGTTGTTCTGGATATGCTGAAACATTGGAAGAATCAAATCTCGGTACTGTTGTTGTTTTTGTTGTTGTTGTTGTTATTGTCGATGGTGGCGGCAATGTTTCCGTTATTGCGCTGTACAAATATAGGGTACGTAGAGGTGTTTGCTCCTGGTGATGGCACGTGCGTATCGGTGCGTGGGTGCGCACCGCTTTTCCTGTTGGTTCTCTTCCGGCGCATCGATCAAAACATCATACAGTATGCACGCAATCGTATTTGCGACGCCGGTTGTTTTCTCTGTGTAATATTGTCGTAATAGTAGGAGTAGGTAGTATAGCAGTCATCGTTGTTGTTGTCGTCGTCGTCATCGATGCTACTCGACGCCAACAAGCCATGGACAACGAGAGCAGCCTAGCGTCGTGGCGCCGAACTTGGACTATCATATCCTCAACAAAGTCCGTTGGGAAACGACACCGACGCCACTATCGTCGAGACACGAATTAGCGATTGCAGATATATGTATGATAGGGTAGAGATTTATGGCTGTACTGTTTGTAGAAAACTTATCTGTTATTTGAGAAACGGCTTGTACGTGGAGGGATTCTAGAGACTAGGTCCTAAAGATTCGGAACGTTAAACGGATTTTGGATGATATGCAGATATGGGCCAACTATGAATTTCTTTATTAAAACAAACATTTCGGAACAATCCCTAATGTGTCCTTTATTTCACATAAAAGATTCATCAGTTTTAAAATTAGATATACTCGTAGGTATATTTAATTTTGAGCTATTTTATTTCGTTGATATTTACAGAAATTTGGGCTACATGTAAAAGAAATTATGTATAATGTTGGTTGATGTAGGGGAAAAAGCCCCAAATTACTATAGTGTCAATTTGGATGACACGAGTTGACATTTCAGTTTGATATGCCATTTCAGTTCTTCGTCGATTACTTATTGATGGTTGACATGTCACTGAAAATTCCATCAGTAAAGTGATATTGACGCTTTCTGGTTTCAAACTTTCTGTGGAATACAGAAAAATTCACCAATTTTTTTTTCGATGCTTTTCTAAGAAACAAATTTCGAGAGCTTTTATAACAAAAGCTCATCATCATGATCTATCTACAAATAAAAACCAGACAAACAACACAACAACCGCGAAACGATTATCTTGAGAAGTAGTCGATTCCAATGTTGTTGGCATAACGAATTAGTATGATTATTATGTATAGCATCAGTTGGTGCATTATTATCGAGAAATACTAATGGCGAATTAATTCGGTCGATTCGGCAGTTTTTGCCATGAAACTATATGAAAGCGCAGGCAACATAATGGTGGAGGTGGTGGTGTTTGTACGATTGAATCATGCGAGGCCAACCAGTCTCTTTTGTTCAACCATTACATTATCAGATTTATGATATTAACAATCCCTTGATGCAGTGGCATCGTACAAGCTACCTATATAGTATTGATAAGGTACAACCAGGAAATCTTGGTGGTTTTGACCCAATTAAATGTTCACTAATTACTTAATTAGATTAGTTACTTGCCAATTGAGTTGAACGAGAGATAACAGCAGGAGAAGGAGAGGACACTTTAGAAAAAGTGAAACAAGCGACATATTGCAAGTTTAATTTTGTCCCAAAAGTTAATCAGGTTATGACAAGGGTAGTTGTCGAACTGTCATCGATAGGTATACTTGGCTATTCTGGACATGTTTCTAAAATATGCACAACAACCCTCCTGGCAGCCATTTTGGATTTATTTAGAGAAAAATTAAAGTTTGACCTTTATTATTTAGTCAGGATTTAGAAGCGCGTTCTTTTTTTAAAAGTCGTCTTCCTGGAATTGTCCACATTGTCCTGACACTGTTGCTTATATTGTATCCTTCTACTTTTTTTTCTCTCCTATTTTCTGTTTTTGTACTGTCTGTGTATGTGTGTTGAGGGTAACCATTAGATGATTTTATTCTTTTGTCTTTCAAACTTTCTGAACAACAACATCTATAAGTCGATTACAATACAGAACCACGTTTCGGTATGGCCATCAAATAAATTAAGTCGAAGCTATGTCCGGTTTTTCTTTTAAAATACAATTATTTTAGGTTTTGTTCTCTGCCTATAATTTAAACGTGTTGACAACTTGGTAGCTTGAAAAAGGCGAGCGGTCCTTGTGTACTTTAATGATTTACAATTCCCATCATGGTCATTAAAAACTTATTTTAATATTGCCAACAAATAGTTGCATTTATTAATTTTTTTTTTTGCCTTAAATGCTTTATTAGTTTATTATTTAATAATGAAAAACAACAAAATACAAAATTTATAAAAATCAATATAAAAAACTTAAACATGGAATAAATTATTTTTTAATTTGAGGTAAATATCGGAAACAAAATCTGATTACCATTAATTATCATCGAACTATAAAATAACAAAGTTCTTTGTCCATGTATCAAGGATATATGTGCACAGATATAGACAGAAATTTACATATCTAGACTATTGCATATTATAGACGATTAGACAGTCAATCAAATTTTCTATAACATATTATTTTAATAAGTTATTTGCATATTTTTATATGAAATCGTATCGTTTTTTGTTGTATTTTCAAATGAAATGTTTCTATTCCACACCAAATTCCAAGTATTGATTCTAATACCATCAAGAAATCCTATAAACAACCGAATAATTTAGTGAATGGTTTTATATGGTCAGGTAGTTGGTTGGTTTGGTTAATATTATTTGTGCTTTCAATATTATCGTATGACACGCGAGATCTTTTCGAAAATTCTGGGAAGATGCACAAAACAATCTAACCTAATCGAAAACATAGCAAGATAGTTTCCGTGTGTGATCGATTTTAAGAGGCAAAATTTCAGTAATTGATAGTTTCGAAAATTTATTCAAACTAGTAGATATATAGTTCGATTTAGCAAGGAAGTAATAAAAAAGTCGAAAACACCTCTAAACATTTTCGAGATATCTTTGAAATTATAATTATGTTTTAGAGAAGGTAGTATTCGGACATTTTAAAATGGTGCATTAATTTAAAATCGACCTGAAGCCAACACAACATACATAAAACCTGTTGTTGTTGTTGTTGTTGTTAAATAAGAGTGTGTGTATGAGACGGTAATACTGTACTGTTAGACCAATTATTGAATATCTTATCTGATTTAAGTATTGGACTTGACTGGATATATTTATAGGAAGTAAAGCAATGAGAGAATTGAATTGTGTTGCCCAACTATAAAAATACCAAAACAGATTTAGATAGAGAGCGCTCATTGACCTTTTAGAACAATTAATAAATATAGTAGATACGTATATGTATATATAGACAGATAACAAACAAATCTCTTGCAATAAATATTTTAAATTCTATACATGAATATTTTGTAAGTATTATGATCGGTAACGTTCCCATGTATGTTATCCATAACGCAGCAGGAATCCAATTGGAATTGTTGGCGAGTGAATTGGGAATTGACTATATTTTTGTTAATGTTTGAAAAAGCATTTGAACACTACTACTACTACAATTTTGATTTATTAATGAAAGTCAATGAAAAGTACTAATCGATTTATCTTACACGTGTCTCCTTAATTCGAACATATACCTATCCGGTCGATTCGATTTATGTCTCGAATTCCCAAAAACGACACCATACTAAATTTGAATTAATTTTAAACAATTTTTCCAAGATTTTTACATTCAACTACTGATTAATTTCCGATTTTAACTAAAAGCCTCATTAATAAAAATTATGACAATTTTCAAAAAAAAGAACCTGTATATGGTTATATGGTGTAATATTTGTTAAAATCCATAAAGATATTAATAGGGATTTGTTGGGAATTATGCACAGAAAAATAAGAAGATAGACGAAATAATAAAAAAAAAATCAGTCAACATTATTCAAAGGCGATATTTTTACCAGTTTTTATTAGTTTTAAAAGTCAAAAATTTTTACGATCCATATATAGAAAGAGATAAACAAATTTGGTAATGGCCAATTTGTATGTAAATTCCACATAAAACTATTGAAATTGTAATGTTAATAATAATAATAATAATGATAATAAAAAAAGAAGCAACCATATATATATAATTAGATGTAGATGTGTTTTCTTCTCGATGATAATAAAAAGTTTTATTAACATCATCTTCTTATGGATGATAGGGGGATCATTAAAACAACTCGCATCATATCAGACCCAACGTGTTATTATTACTCTTACTGAAAATCGAAAAGAGACAGAATTGGAGAGGATGTACCTTTTATTTTAAATTAACAAGATATTAACCCTACATTAGGTAATTAATTTATTTATATAGTTTTTTTTTATCATTTCCTTATATAAAAATTAGTGTTTTTCTCTATGGTATTGTCAATTGACCATTTAAAAAAGTTACTAAATTTCAAATATCTCAACAGAAATATCCGTTATTCGGTTCGTTTTACATGTGAATAAGAATTTATTACTTGCTTGTTACATACAACAACTGCTAATTTTAATAATTTATTTATTGACGAATATAAATCTTCAACATCAACAATAAAACTGTATAATATTCGAAAGGAAAAACCAACTCAAATATATAGCATTTATTGAAAATATTTACAATTATTTGAATAAAATCAAAAAAAAAGAATCAACTCTATAATCGAATAGGTAACTATTGTGGAAACCACAAATTGTCCACTAGAAGCTGTAAAAATTCTTGTAACTCGTAAAGTAATTTGGAAAGTTAATCAGGAAAAACAAGACAAAATTACCATATAAATGTCTGGTGCTGTTTTTTTCTTTGGTCGTTTTTGGTTCCTCAATGTATTAATGCTGTCTAGTGGTATCTATTTTTTTCGCGTCTCCTCTCGTTTCTCTCTGTTACTCCAATCAAATGGACAAATAAAAGTATTACATTTTTATTTTTATTTTAGTTTTTTTGGTGAAATTCGATTATAATTTGTTTTTTAATAAATTCATACGTCCAGTAGTGCTTTCTTTAACTAGCCAACTAACCAATGAATAACAACAACAACAACAACAACAACAAGTTAAATATCTCTTTCTAGTCGAAATATAATTAATTTATGTAATTATTTGTGTCGGTACATAAAAATGTCGAAAACCTGTTTCTAATCAAGATTCGGGTAATAACGTTCAAATCCTCTCATCGTCCATTCTGTATGTATACCTATATGTATATAATACATTTTTCAACTACATAGTGGGTAGATAGATAATATGTGAAATTGCGTCAGCGGTCCAACCAATATAATACTTTTTATTTCAGAAATGTGATCTTGTTATCTTTGTTCAATTGATGTTTGAACACACACAAAAAAATAGAAACTACAACTAACATGAGACAAATATATATACACCTAGGTATATAAAATAACATTGTTCAATCTGTCTTTGTCTATGTGAGAATTTTTCCAACAGGACATTCCAAATCTTGACTTGTCCTCCTCTTGTTTAGTAGATTTAATACATTCGATTTTAACTCCGTACATA